>OMKK01000203.1:3874-24597 GCA_900302305.1 Polymixia japonica | reverse complement strand
AGTCCTGTACCTCCCAAGACAAATGTCCTGTACCTCCCAAGACACGAGTCCTGTACCTCCCAAGACACAAGTCCTGTACCTCCCAAGACACAAGTCCTGTACCTCCCAAGACACAAGTCCTGTACCTCCCAAGACATGAGTCCTGTACCTCCCAAGACAGACGTCCTGTACCTCACAAGACAGACATCCTGTACCTCCCAAGACACAAGTCCTGTACCTCACAAGACAGACATCCTGTACCTCCCAAGACAGATGTCCTGTACCTCCCAAGACATGAGTCCTGTACCTCCCAAGACACAAGTCCTGTACCTCCCAGGAAAGACCTCCTGTACCTCCCAGGACACACGTCCTGTACCTCCTAAGACACAAGTCCTGTACCTCCCAAGACAGATGTCCTGTACCTCACAAGACACAAGTCCTGTACCTCCCAAGACAGACGTCCTGTACCTCCCAGGCAAAAGAAGCACATTGGAAGTGGAGGGGAAAAAATCCTTATTTACCCATATGATCCTTTAAATATAGAGTCCAATGTAGTATTTACAAAGTGTGTTTTTGTCACGAATATCATTTGAAAATATCTGTACTGTGACGCCTTGGCTCAGGTAGGATTAGCAGTAAAATTATATCAGGTGGATGTCATACAGACCACCAGAGATCAAAGCTGTGTAAAATTAAAAGATAAAGGCCATAATCTATGAAATCCCTCCATTGTGTAATAATTTGATATAGCTCTTCTTGGTTTCATGCATAGCCCGAATACCAGCAATTTTCTTGTAGATTCCACACATTGTATACGGTATGTTATGACAATAGGCCTTTGCCACACTGATAAAGTGTTACCACCAGACAGTACGTAAAATAACATGGAAAAATGTACCTCAGGGCTATAAGGTTGTCATTATCTGGCAGGCTCGAACCAACTAACCAACTAATACTACAACAAGATCCATTATTCAATCCCTTCTATCCTTCTGAGTCAAATATGACTCATTATAGATGCTCTGTTGAAAAAAATCTGATGTGCAATGTTTGATTTATGTATCCATCAATTTGGATAAAGCTTCAAAACACCCTTGGGCTTCCAAGGTATGCGCTTCTTTTTTTTTTGGCTCATACCTGGGTTACAACGTCATGGCTCACAGAGATGAAGATTTCAGTTTGGAGCCTGATTAACCCCTAGTCATGAAGTTGTTGGCATAATGATAGTTATTAAGCTGGTGCCATCTTGAAGAGTCAAAGTTAAGATAGAAAATTTTATTTGCAAAAGCCAATCAGGAAAACGACTTACTGTTACCCAACGCCATGTCAAATGGATTACCAACTCACTAACTATGCTGTGCCTTAGGACCATGATATGAAACGTAGCACAAAACAAAGATTTTCATCAAAGTAATAAACTCCGCACAGATCAAGGATCTGCTCCTCGGAGATTACGAAGCAGAGGATCCGTTTCAGAGCCAGCGAGTGACACCGATCCAGCAGCAACAACCGGCAGCCAGCTCACGCCACACGTTGGCAGTCATACATTTTGGACTACCACCTCAATGCAGGTGCTCACAGGTGCACTCTACGTTGAAAGAAATAAAGAGATTGGCAGCACCACCAATTTCAGGCCCCTTGAGCAAGCAGAGGCATTAAAGGCTGGGGACCTTAGTCTTGGAGTGGTGTTTATAGGAAAAACACCATGAAGCAGCTAATTAGTGTTTCAATGATCCCTTTTGGCATGTACACTTTCTGACAGACAGACTGAAGCCTGTGGAGGATGAGTCAGTCGTTTGCTCTGATTTATTTTTGCAGAGCCCGATTTCGCAATCATTTTGTGCCAGTTAGTTTGCGCCCCTGGTGGTAGACATGCGCTTTAATTCAATATGCAACAAAAGTGCATCATTCACGTAATGGAAACAAAAGCTGAAGACTCATGTACAATTTGGGGAAGCACGTGGAACGGCATGCATAGAGCTTTTAGGGGAAATTGTTTTATTCCATTGACTTGCATTAGGAAAGCTAACAAATGTATTTTACTGCCTGCTCCCATTTCTCAAAAATAAAATAAACCTTCAATGTAATTATTTGAAGAATACTGAGGGATTCTTGAGCTTCTATTTAGGAGACCACTTATATACTAGATCCAACAAGGACCCTTTCAGAGGATCTCGATGGAAGTCTACGCACAATTCTAACATAAAAGAAGCATGAGATAAAATAACATATCCTCTGTGCCCATGTTTATCCTACACACATCACACATTTTACTGAAGGATAACTTACGATGTTGAATAACTCCTATAAATCCTATAAAGTCTAGAAGTACCTGACCAAACACAAGATGGTCCGCACCGTCCGCCACGTTGAATCTCCGGCGTAAACAAACTTCGAAACGTCTGCTTTTAGTCACGTCAAAATGCGACGACTTTTGGACGCGGGTCTGGTGTGAACAGCGATGACCCGGGACCGTAGTGTGGTTTGACTGGATCCAACGCGGGTTGAACCTGTGTTCAGTATCCTGTGTAAAACCTGGGGTTTGTGTGTGAAAGGGGTATTAGTGTGTTCATTCTATAGCAAGATAAGTGTAAATAAGATTGACTTTATGACGGGATAAGGGGAATGAATTGGGCCATTGCAGCAGCAAAGAATAGGATATAGGTAAATAAAACCAGTGATAAGGATATATGTTGAAGTTTAAAGATACATCCGCATTAAAGAGAATATACACTGGGTATTTCGTTGACTCGCATTATCACATTTATGTGTAAATTCGCAGCTATTCCTCTTATCAGATACAGATGGAAATAACATTTGTACAGAAATATATCTGTGAAGTATCAGTCACTGTTAACTCTGTGTTATGTTTACAAATGTGTTGGAAGCCATTTTATTAGAGACTTGAATTTAAAAGTCAAGCGTTTTACTCCGTCCTGTCCTTCTGCGAAGCAGCCAGGTAACGTTGTTCGGGTCTAAGTGACGGAGCCTCTGTGTTACTCGGGTCTAAGTGACGAAGCCTCTGTGTTACTCGGGTCTAAGTGACGAAGCCTCTGTGTTACTCGGGTCTAAGTGACGGAGCCTCTGTGTTACTCGGGTCTAAGTGACGGAGCCTCTGTGTTACTCGGGTCTAAGTGACGGAGCCTCTGTGTTACTCGGGTCTAAGTGACGGAGCCTCTGTGTTACTCGGGTCTAAGTGACGGAGCCTCTGTGTTACTCGGGTCTAAGTGACAGAGCCTCAGTGTTACTCGGGTCTAAGTGACGGAGCCTCTGTGTTACTCGGGTCTAAGTGACGGAGCCTCTGTGTTACTCGGAGGCTGTTTGGCCAGCTGCCTTTTTAAAGCGTTGGTCTATTGAGCCAAAGCGTAGGGACGGAATGTTTTGTGCCCAATTATTCTGGGAGTTAAGACCGTTTCTACCGCTTAGATTGAAATCCTTCTTGACATCATCCCTCACAATTGTAAAGCTCCCTTTTTTTCTTTAGTCCCGTTTGTCTTTGCCACAAAATAAATAGCATCCAAAAGTTATCTGGGTTTAGCATGGTTACCGTTTTCCTAATGGGTAGTCTGGCCTCTCAGGGAGACGGGGAGCATTTTTGGGGGCCGCAGCCTGGTTGTTGTAGCAACGCTTCTGAGGAGTGAATGAAGCAGATGTCAGAGTAATCCATCAGCCCGCAGCTCCAAACTCCCACTCCTCTTCATCGAGGAACACACCAGTGCTGTGACACTCGGCACCGCTCTCAATTACATCCCTCTCCCTCAGCTCTAGAGTTGTTTCACTATACAGAACTAAAAACAAATGTGTTTGATACTCAAAAAGACCAATTTCGTATTATTTCTGAGTCAATATTTATTAACTAAAAAGAATGAGAAAACAACATGAGCTTACATGTAATGAGATAGCAGTGACCTGGCCTCTTCCATTTTGAGATCACTGCAGTTTGGCAGGTAGGATTTCATCAGTTCAAACACCTTAAAGCAGCTACAGACAAGATTGTAAGATTTTGATTTTGGCGACCCCTTGAGTTTCTAGTGGTATTTGTTTTTTACATCACTGTTGCAAAGACAACCATTGTTTTGTTTTTTTCCCAAAGCACAGCAACCACACACTTGAATTTGTTTACAAAGCTCAGTGAAAAGAACAAGATGTCGAAAGAGGAGGACCAACGATGTTCACAGAAGAGGCTCTTACTGTTTTGGTTGGCGCACTTCCTGTGTATAACCTTCTGTTTTCCTGGGAGATCGGACCTGGTGGCACACACCTGCATAGCGACGGGAGGTTTCTAGGGAACCAATCTTAACAGCAACGGCATCATTCTCTCACAGCCGTTACAACATGCAATCAAAATGTATTTTATAATGATATGTTAAAGCAAACATCCTGTCTGTAGTGGCTTTAAGGAAAGTACACATATAACCAAACAAACATATCCCAAAATCATTTTGGAGAAATATCTGCAAAATACGAAGGCAGTCGTCGTGTTCGGATAATGGCAGTTTACAATTCAAACTGTCATCATACTGTGATATCATGTGCGCATCATGTGTGTCCCTTTAAGGTACCTCTTTCTGACTGTCTATTTCATCCAGGCATTAATGACAGACTTGAATTAAGGCCACAAATGGTCTTCTTGTAGATCTTTTCTTCTGAATTGGTTATGATCCACACTTTTACACATTCCAGTATGACATTATTGTATGAAGCCCTGCCAATAAATGAATGAAGGCACATTCTCTGTACAGAACACAGTATTTCATGTCATTCCATCTTCTGCTTTCATCTCCTAGACTCAGTTATCGAACACAGTTAGAAATGGGTAGGAGAATATCTTACAGAAAGAAATAGAAAATAAATAAAATGTTCATATAAAAATAATCTCTTACAAAATATATTCTATCAACCAACAATAATGGAATTGTATGTCTGGATGCTCATGTTTGCTCCTGGTTATGTCATCTTAGCTTGGCGGTCAATATGTTTGCTCAGTAACAACCTCCATGATCTTCCAGACAACTAGCAGCAAACTGGAGGAGATATAGAAAAGTAAGAAGCAATACTATTATACTAAGTTCACTTTTCAGTAGTTAAGAGTTCTTCTGCACAGAAGCTGCGTTGTCCCAAATATTTATTCGGGTCAGCTTAAAATCAAGACTTATGATTTGAGACACTGGGCTCACATTGGCTTCTGTATTACATGACAAACATAAAGCTCCAGTGTTTTAAGTTACGTCTGTGAAAAAGATAGCAACAACAAAACGGCTTTTGAGTGCACGTGAATTTCTTTTTACTAAAACATCAGATGTCTACACCATCTGAAAACCTTGACAGACGTAGTCAACAGTGAATTCTGAAAAATATCAGTAGTTTCTTTTAGTTTAATAAATTATTATTAGTCAACCTCCTATGTGAAAAAGTCCAATGTTTCTATCTCTGTTTGAGGTGATTCGTAGACCGTTATGTCCAGCGAAGAAATCTAGGTAGGGCCAGTCCAGCGAGGGCATGACGTACGATTAACAAACAAGCCCATGAGCTCCATAAATCCGTTTAATATTTAGAGACTGTCCAGTCGTTGTGGAATCCAGTGTCATGGCAGATGTCCATTGGCATCAATTTCATCAACACGATTTGGGGAGCCAGTTGTCCTTGCTAGAAGTCATCTATAATAAAGGCAGGACCTGCTGTGATTGTTGTGATGCTAAACCCAGCTCTGAGGCAATGTTTCCACACGTTTGTGTATCATGACAACATTTTTATGGATATACATTAGCAACACACACACACACACACACACAGACAGACACACACAGAGCCGGATCTAGCTGTGTGTATGAAACAATATCCAATAAATATTTCTATTTACAAGTATACACCTCTGTCCTCTCGCTGCAGGTGTTGCATTTGACGTAGCAGCACCACAGAAACTTGCAGTTGCACTGCCAGACGCGCGAGTACTGGTGCGTGTTGTATCCTCGACCGCAGCACATCAGATCACAGCTATTGGGCTGCTGAGCTGTTTTGTTGCATAAGCGGCCCTGAGTTCCCATGCTGCCCGTCAAAGGGTCTGCCTCGCAGTAGTTGGGCGACCTCTCGATGTAGACCAGGTCTGTCTCCATGGGCTTGCGGTAGGAGTGGGGTTTCTTGATCTTGAGGAAGGTGGGACGTTTGTTGCGGCTGGCTCTAACTGGCTCCACGTGTACGGCCTGGTTGTACTTATCCTTCAGGATGTAGCCCAGCTGACGGAACTTGGGGAGCGTGGTCCAGCAGGTCTTGGTGGTGCAGGATCCTGACACCCCGTGACACTTGCACTCCAGATGCATGTTCTTCTCTAGGATCTAAAACAGGAAAGAAACCAACTCGGGTTAATCTCTATTCCCAAGAAAAATTGAGTCGCCAACGGTACACACAGGCATGAATTTCAGAGTGAAAAACTCTTTTTAGAATGAGCAGGATGGAAACACGGTATATGACAAAGGTCGAACATTGTTCATGAATACTTTAACAGGTTGAGACAAATGTTTTTTAGCATTCCAGCTGAATATAAGCATTCCAAAGATCTTACACCTGCTTTGTCACTATATGGCACATAGCTGTTTCATTCTTTTAAAAGATGGGAAGCACACTAATTAACAATATTAATGAGTGCAAAGGTCACAGCTACAGGACCAAGAAAAAAGGTGCAACAAACATTCAAATAAATGTAATAAATATACTCAAAATGCTGCAGACTGAAAGCCTACATATGAACAGACTTTATCAATGAATCCCTTTTGAGTCCACATGATTGGATTAAGATTTGAATATGTCTTTGTGAGTATATATTTAAACAACATACATTTAAATCATAATTTAAATGAATGTTGTATGTAATATGTTATATGTTATACATTACTAATAGATCATAGGTCTTCCAGCTCAAGACCATTGTTTCATGGACTGTTGGTCGCCTTCCTCCACAGGACTCTCTGGTTTTTGTTTTATGGTTTTATCTTGAACTACAGCAAAGACATCTTACTGGACAGACAAGGAAATACACCCACACAGTTAACACTAGAAATCTCCATGTATGTGGGAGGTAAAAACTGAATTTGACCCATTGAATTCACACAGAAGTTGGGTTAACTTATGAGTGCGAGTCGTGATCGAAGAGACAATTTACTCGTCTCAGAATAGAGGCATCTATAAAGAACAGATTGGCAGCGGTGAATGGCCTTTTCAAGGTTAGCGAGGAACCTTTTGGTGTGGTTGGCAGAGTAGTCTGGGTATTCTTCTCTACGCTCCAGGCTGGATGACATCAGCTAACCCTTCTTCCTCCTCAGTGAGTGGGAACCCATAATGGCATTAGAAAAGCCTCACCCAACTTTTTAATTATTCCACTCTCATGTGCCCTCAGACATTCTGGAGTCTCCAAGGGTAATTGTCAAAAGCCTGAGATGCGTACAGCTTAGTGTGGTCATGCCCTTGAGACCCGACAAACATTTAATTTGAGGAGTTCACTGAAGTGAGATGCCCACGAAGCTGCCATTGTTAGTTTAACAGAAGCCCCGTAAGCTTCCTACGGCACCGTTTTCATCATTGTTTATTCTGCTCAAGAAAATTCCAAGGTTGGCACTCAGAACACTCTGACATCATTTTAAATTAAAAATGAAAGGTATACTACAATAATTACAGAGATATCTGGTTTAGTAAGTGTACATTAAGAGATTCCAACCTCAAGCCCCCCTCCTCCAAAACAAAGCCTCATCTGATCTCTCTCCTGCAGAATGTGACCTATTGCGATGGCATTGAAGAAATCTAAAAAACCTCAGTGCAGGTGTGTCTATATTACCAACTTTTCATATACAGAGTTCCCTCAAGACGTCCCAGCTTTAATATGATGCTCAACAATACCACAGCCCTCTCTGACCATCACTGGATCTTATCAGACACGATCACTGATCACTTCATAACTTTCTCTATAGTCCTCCTGGTAATACACCATATTTTCCCAAAGACATCATTAGAACAAACGCCATATGAACACTAGACCAATCTGGGATAGCAAGATTCCTAACTATGTTGACAAACCATGCCTCGATATTTGTAGGGGTGACATTGCAGCTCTAGTCGAGCACAGTCAGTCGCATAACTATACAAACACCAACCTCATTTGAACTCCTGACTTTTAAACTCTCTGGCCCCATAGTGCATGTGGTTCAAAGTCATGGTCATATCCTTGCCCTTCTACTGAAATCAGCTTCACCACTGATCACCAAGCTATCATCACTGACACACCTGAACATAAAGATAAATGCTCATTAACTCACAAAACTCTTAAGTCCAAGTGTCTTTCAGCTGTGTCCAGATACAGGAAAGCATACCATTTAAGTCATGGTTTGTCTTCTCACAATCAGTCCAATTTCACAGTGGCTGATTCATCAGTCTCCACTGACCACATCTCATTGCTTTTAAACTAGCTGCTGTCACACATATCTTCAAGAAAGCCCATCTAGACCATGACATCCCCAATAATTACTGACCCATGTCCAACCTGCCTTTCCTGTGTAAAGAAATGAAGCATTGCAGTTGCATATTATCTTAAATCCCATCTGGATTTCAATTATCTGTATGAACATTTCCCATCTGGATTCAGATCGCTGTGCATCTCAAACAGCCCTCCTAAAAGTTACTAGTGACCCCCTCCTCTCTTCTGATGCTGACTTCCTGAATATTTTCATACGTCTCAACCTTAGTGCACCATCAACCACTGTCCACTGCTCTCCTGTCCCTTCCCTGGTTAAACTCATACTTTTCTGCCAGATATGAATCCATCAACATTATAACTACAGGTATGACATGATGCTCACACAGGGTTCAGCGCCTGAATCTTCTACCAACATGGCTTCCACTTTCATCCGTATGCAGACGACAGTCAGCTATACACTGTGCTGTGAATATTCTTATTAGAACTCTGTAGTGTGTTTGTGTATCTTGAATAGCACAATATCAACTACTTTAATCATTATTCTTGATATTATTAATAGTATTAGCAGTAGTATTACTATTATTCACACACACACGTTTTTTTAAACAATCTTCAATCTTAAACCGCATAATCTTCATAGGAGAGAAAGACACCGAAGAATTTATTGTAAATGACCTATTATGAGGTGGTAATGACTATGACTAGATTATAAGCAGTCACTTGTAGATCAGTTAAAGAAGCAGACATCAGTGTGACACGAACGTACCTTGCGTCCGACTTCGTTGTTGTGCAAGTTCATGAGGGTCCGGGCGTTCTGCTTGATCTCCCGGGCGTCAACAAACACCTTGGAGAATCCCAAACCGTAGCGGACGTCTGCAGAACAGCCGCCCCACTTCCAGCCCTCCTCCTGGTTGTAGAATCCCTGCTTGTCTTTGTCACAGCCGCATCCGCTGAGGCTCCCCTGGGTGCAGGCTGTGGTGATTGCGTGGGCCACCCCAGCAGCGATGATAGCGTAGGTGAACGCAGCCTCCTTACTGCCTGGGATAAAAAAAAAACAAAGTCATTTTTTAATCACAATTGCGCACAACAAGATCTGCTGTTTCAGGCACCATCAAGCCTCCTTACATACCAAGCATAGCTGTTTCAAACCAAATCATAAAATACACGAGCTGAGCCAAGTTTTATTCATCAATCATGCTTTCTCTATACAGATTCATGTTGGGAGGAAGACAGTGGAAAAAAGGGCTCTTATTTTAGAATATATATTAGAACGTTACCTTAATTTGTAACATGAGAAAAGCCCAGTTAAATGAGAGCGATGCAGGGGAAGCAGACTGTTTCATTGCCTTTCAATTGGATGCAGTTCAGCTTGTAACCAGACTAGATCAAGAGTCTTACTTAACCAAAAGAGAGAGAACGCTCAATCTAATAAACACATACAATTTAAAACAGAGAGACAATTGAGTGGGAGAGAAGATATTATATGTTTAGGCATCAGTCTGGCTGTTGTCCCAGCTGCCGTCACAACTGGGATCCACCCTGTGGAGGTGAATCCGCCAGGCATGCAGACCCTCCCTACTTGGACAGCCAAGCAGAATTGATTTCCACTCCATAAATCAGAGTGTTTCAGGTCAACTGCATTTTTAATTAAAATGGAGATTATTCGTCTTAGAGTACACAAGGAAACGATCCACAAAGTTTCACGTGAGCTCACTTGAGCCCAAAGAGCAGTGTTAGTTGTTTTTCACTAAATTCAGCCATTGAAGATGATATGTGAAGGTTGAGCCTTGCCGGGGCAAGAGGACATGTAAAGTATCTTCAAGTACAACTTAGCAGCGCTGTTCACACATTGTCACTCATGTTATCTATAAGTATGGATAAAGATTCCACAGCCTTTCAACCACCAACACTTATAGTAATGTCTTAATCACACATTGTTTGGAAAAGAAAACATATTTAGCATAAATAAAACGTCTTTGTCAATCAGAAATATTCATTTTACATGTTATAAATAATCTCGCAACCCCTGGGCAGCCCCAACTTAAAAAAATAAAAAATATATTATTATTATTATTATTGTTATTATAATTATTGTTATTTAGAAAAGTTGTTGATCAGATGTGACATATCTTGCAGATGAGTGTACCAGGATGGTAATTATTTGTGGTCTGGTTTTAATGGATTCATACCTTTCCACATAGCTCATAAATCATTCACATTCCTAGAACCCAGTAAACTGTACACCAGCCTGGTTAACACTTACAGTAAATGGGACACTTGACCCTAATGCCAAAGTATTGTACATTATTGCATCGCAGCCAACAACAACCCAATTTATTCGTTCTGTCAGTTATCAGTGTTCCAGGCTGCTGAAACAATACAATGGATGCAGATAGGCTTGTATGCAGGGCACCTAGACCCACGTAGTTGGACCTGACCTTCTGTCTCCTGACCTGAACCTCTTGGAACTCAGCCTTTAAACAAAACTGAACCATGAACATTTTGGAGATTTTCAACTTTTTTGATGGGTTGAATGCCTAGAAAAGTTTTAAAAATTGTAGGATCCTGAAGGTTTTACCATGTGTTCATTAATGAAAGACAAAAGGGTGAAGACAACAACTTCTACTTCTCTGTTGTGACTTCTAGTATTTCTTTGAAGCAGTGGCCTAAAATGATTCAACATTAAACTTCCCCTGTTAAAGCTGCAAAGGCAGGAGCTAGTACCTAGTACCTAGTACATAGTACCTAGTACCTGCCTGAACTTGAAGCATTTGGGCTTTTAGGGTAAAAGTATTTTATGGACATACATGACGGTGGTTTAACTGAACTTAGATAAAGGGGCGTAGCTCTTAATCTTACAAAGTCAAAAATAGCAATATTTATAGCAAGGAATGGCACACAAGATACTGCAGGCATGTACTATAATCCACATACTGAAGAAGGAATATTAGATATATTGAAATGAAATACCAACATAAAATCAAATAATGATTCATCTTATTCTTTTGAGTCAAGCATCATAATCAGAAGTAGCTTTATAGTTCACAGAAATGTGAAGATGGGATACTATATTAATTGTGAGATAATTGTTTATATAAATCTTTCTGGCATGTTCATTTGCACATTTTGCAGTTGTGAGGGGTTGGAATAGTTCTGACTCGACTGCAAAAAGATGTATAGAAGACAAAGTTTCACTATCATGACAAACCACATGAAAAAGGATGAATGGCTACACTTAATATCTTCTAGTACAGCTTCTTTACACAGTGGTTTGTATTTAACGGCCTTCATATACATACTAGCAATTATAAGAAATTAATGGTTCAGATGAAATGTGACCCACACTCTTTCAGAAAATCTGAAAAATATGCTCAGTTTATCTCTCTTTCTAAATTAAAATCTAATATTAGTGAGGCGACTGAGCGGATGTAATAAATGAACCGTTGGGAAAAGAATGTACTGGGAAACAAGTGTATTCTCTATTACATTCCCATTTATTTCCGCAGTCCTGTCATTTGAGCATCCATCCCCTCAAGCCTTATTCCAGAAACATCCCCAAATCCCTGGCTCATTTTCCCATCACCAGATGTACTGCATCTCAGATATTCAATCACACAGACATTCATCAGTGTCAGGTTCAATAGCTCCAAGGGATCTCTAAACATCAAATTTACAAAGAAAAATCTCATTTTGATGAGAATTATTTCCATAGCAATTCCCAACACTTTCTTTTCAGTGAATGAAAATAGCTTTATTTGTACACCTTGAAGGCGTCTGCGTCGTGGAAACAAACTAAAAATAGTCCAAAGGAATCAAAAACACAGGCAGCGCTGATTCAATGTGAACGCAACACTAAATTATCAGGCTGCTGCTGCAATGTAATCGAGCAATAAATCAAGTGGATATTTTTAAAAAAAGGCAACGATTTATTTGAACATGCTAATTATACCTTGGATATTAGGGTTGTTAATATCCCATTAGCGTACTGCAAAGAAACGAAATTTTGTGAGCTGTCTGCAATAAAATTATGCAAAATAGTCCGTTATTGTTGAGGAAGGATTCATAGTGTCAATGCTGCACACACACACACACACTAAAGGGAAAACGGCCTGACATTTAAATAACTCTGCAGCACATTGTAAAGTAATCAAGCGTATTAAATATTTTAATAATGGAAAAATCTTTGAAAATGATAACCATTAAAGTGCCGGGTGTGCTGACAGTGTCAAAAGTGCAAGAATACCTTGATATTGAAGATCTACCACCATGATGAGCCAGACTGTGTCTGGCAGCTGATCTACATGTTATTAAATGAAATAAAACTGTGACATACCCACTTTCAGTTCTTTTCCAAACACCGTCCTCTCTCCCAGGGCCGAGCAGTTCCAGCGTCCACTTTTAAATTGAAATTGACATTCATTGATCCCCATCTGAGCTCCTTCTCCGATCACTATGATCGCGTCGGGTCGACTTTGACAGATAGTCCTTTGACGAGGAGCCAGACCAGGGATCTTGTTACAGATAATACTGGCTCCCAACGCGACGACGGACGATAGACCCCTGCAATTAACAAGAGAAAAATATGACATAGGTCTATACCTGTTGTTTTGATCCATCATTGATTTTAAATAACTAGGCTTTGGCCTATTGATCATATAATGTGGATGTCTAGCCTGCATGATTAGAGTAGTAGTTTACATGTAAATATAGCCTCACAAGGCGTAGAACATCCAAATAAAGCGTCTTTGTTTACTATAAAAGCGCTATATAAAACTGACGCATTATTATTATTATTATAAACCTTTCACGTGTTGTAAAGTCAGCTATATCAACACTTAACTCCCGAGCACCTATCTAACATTTCTTCTGCATTAATTTGAAATCTTGGGCTGTTAGGAAATGCCTAGAAATTATAACCTATTAATATGGACAACTCACCCGATTTTCAAGTATACGATTCCAAGGTACAGAAAAAAATGGAAAATCCAGCGCCGCGTCTTCCTGCTCATGGTGCTCGAACCTGTGTGTTTATCTCCTGCAGCAGAGACTCGGAGAAGTCTTCAGTCCGACGCGGTCGCAGGAAGTCCAGGTGTGTCGGTCTACAGATGTGAATAGATCCTCGGGACAAACAAAAGTTACTGGAAGAACTCGTCCTGATATCATTTGGTATGATTTGGGTTCCAGTTGATGTTGCATTGGATCGCTTGTTTCAGGCGAAGCTGTCTGGGCTCTACTGATGATCCTGCTCGCTGTCTGTACCTTTTCTATCAGGGCGTGTACCGCAAAGACTCTCCCTCTGAGCCGGTCACATCCAGCCTGCAGGTACAGGCTGATCTGTCCTACTGTAGGACTATCCTGCAGGTACAGGCTGATCTGTCCTACTGTAGGACTACCCTGCAGGTACAGGCTGATCTGTCCTACTGTAGGACTACCCTGCAGGTACAGGCTGATCTGTCCTACTGTAGGACTACCCTGCAGGTACAGGCTGATCTGTTCTACTGTAGGACTACCCTGCAGGTACAGGCTGATCTGTTCTACTGTAGGACTACCCTGCAGGTACAGGCTGATCTGTCCTACTGTAGGACTACCAAACACAGAATTCTGCCAAGTAGCTCTGGTAGAGAAACCTGTGAACTAATCCATTGTAAAAGGATATACCATGACGATTTAGATGTATGCACTTGTTGCATCACATCTCATTTTAATCTACACTAAACCCAAAGCGTGTATCTAGTATCCCACTCTAGGCTGGATCCATCTATCCCATCACTACACGGTAGCAGTCTAGATAGGCGACTACCGGCAGTCTTTATTTATTTTCCAAAACTAAACGCCCCTCCCACTCCAAGCAAGTCCATTTATTTTATTTATTGCCCTGTTTCCCCCCACGACGACCTGCTGCGTGTTTATATCACACCAGGTTTGCCATGAGGCAGAACACACTTATTTCCCATCCAAGTCGTAGGCCTACATGTTGATAAATTATATTCCATGTCTTGTTTGTGCCACGCATCGTGTTACCGAGTACAGTCTATCCCAAGAATATGAGACATAGCTTGTAATAGCTGCAGTGCAGCTGGGTCTAACATATCTATCTGATCCCCCATTATTTATTGGCAATAATTATGCAACAATTTATGGAGTTGATGGTCTTTGACCTGCAGTTATTCTACACTATTCCACCATCTGCTGGCACAACTGTGTAACTACCCCGACAATAGAAATATACTGTATATACACTCACCGGCCACTTTATTAGGTACACCTGTCCAATTGCTTGTTAACACAATAGCTAATAAGCCAATCACTTGGCAGCAACTCAATGCATTTAGGCATGTATACGTGGTCAAGACAACTTGCTGAAGTTCAAACCGAGCATCAGAATGGGGAAGAAAGGGGATTTAAGTGACTTTGAACGTGGTTCATGGTTGTTGGTGCCAGACATGGCTGGTCTGAGTATTTCAGAAACTGCTGATCTACTGGGATTTTCAACCATCTCTAGGGTTTACAGAGAATGGTCCGAAAAAGAGAAAATATCCAGTGAGCAGCAGTTGTGTGGACGAAAATGCCTTGTTGATGTCAGAGGTCAGAGGAGAATGGGCAGACTGGTTCCAGATGATAGAAAGGCAACAGTAACTCAAATAACCACTCGTTACAACCAAGGTACGCAGAATACCATCTCTGAACGCACAACACGTCGAACCTTGAAGCAGATGGACTACAGCAGCAGAAGACCACAAGGCAAAAGGGGGTCCAACCTGGTACTAGCAAGGTGTACCTAATAAAGTGGCCAGTGAGTGTGTGTGTGTGTATATATATATAAAAGATTTGCTTAAATCAACATTTTCTTTCTACAGCTCAAACATAACTGATATGATTTTTTTTTAAAGATTTATTGACAAATGTAAAGCATTTCTGATCAAGTATATAATTGAATAAAACCTCAGACAACTAACCAGCAACACAATTATTTTTTTCTACATGACTTATAGCAACAACATTCCTCAAGTGCACAAAACTGGTGTCTTTTATTAAGCTACAATAGACAAGTACAAACTAATAACTTCAATGTCATACAGTTGTCAAACTTTGCATCTGGACTGTATTGGAGACACGATACACGACATACAATGAGGGACAATAGCTTGATTATAACCAGAAAATAAACTGTCACTATGACACATTTGGCTTTTTAAGTTTAGGGCACAAGTTTTACATATATTGTTACAATACTTGGCACAAGTGTGATCCAATGAGGGCCAAGACTTGTCTATATTGTAACTGATGTCTTCACGAAGCTCAAGGAAAGGCAACAGATTTATATCATCTTATCACCCACAAAATATTTGCTTTCAGTTAAATAATCAACTATCTCCACTTAGGAAATCACAGATCAAAGGTGAGATCAAAGTCTTTACAAAACACTTATAGAATTTAACTAATAGCATCCTCTTTTATGTTGGTGGAAGTATAGGCTTGTGGTTGAGGACGTTCAAAGAGATATTTGGTAAAACAGCCCCTGCTCTGACAATGGTGCACATTAACCATTCATTACTCTGTTATCCAAAAGTAGGTAACATGAAAGCATTTTTTTCCTCTTCATTTTCTGGGGACCTTTTGAACACCCTCAGGACTCCTGTTGATTCCTCGACCCCACGAACTTGAAATCAAAGTTATACCGCTCCTCAGGGAAGGCAGTAGATTGTATAGTTATCTTCTGAACAGGGCAAAAATCACTACCCTACAACTATACAATATACTACCTCACACTGCATGAGCAACTTGGTTCCTCTACTTGACCTAATATCAAGAGACGTGACATCTTGATCCGTTACAGGTCAGCAGACTGGCCCTGGGAAACTGAGCAGGGGGAACTCAGGAAGTGGTGTTGTCACTTTGAGAAAGACAGTAGGCTGAATAGTTATCTCCCAGTGTGGGTGTGACCCTAAAACTATACAACCTACTACCTCATCCCACAGTGTAAACAAAGCGCTCAATTCCAATGTTGTGATGGAGAAAGGATAAGAGGATTAAAATAAAACAATAATTGAAGTCCAGACCTTCTGACGCCTGTCAACAGCTGGGGTCCAAGACTATGGAGAGAAATTAATTTGGTTAGTTAGTGTTTATACCAGTGATGTAATACTGAAAATTAAAACAAAATCAAAAAATAAATAAAAACTCATTTAAACCTGAATACGCTGTTGGTACTGAATTCTGTTGTTCACCCAATCTAGAGCTGTGTCTGAGGCTCCTGTTGCATCGTGCAGACAACATAGTTGGTGTTTTGCCACTGTAATGAATATGACAACACCAGCCATCTGAAGTCAATTATGATGGGTGCTGCAGATCTGTTAATTACTTAAAAGTGTTCTCTGCAGGTAGACTCAAAATACTGGCATCGATAACACACGACTGTTGCCTGTCCAACTTTGCAGGTTGCTAACCGACACTTCAATCAAATATAGGCCTCAGCTAAAGTCCAAGAAATGAAATGGTGAGGTAACCTATTTGAAATTATCTGTGTGCTTCACAAAACTAGTGATAATCACATTATTGTCAGCTGGGTTTTAATAAACGCTCCGGAGAGGTGGAGTATAGGTATAAATCATGTGTTTGTCATTCAAGTTTTTAAGAGCAAAATGAATCCGACTAGAGGAACACAGTAATACCTGTGCATTAGCAGGCAACAAGAAGCATTTCTTTAGGTCAACAGAAATGTTTAGCCTACATTTAATATGTGGCCTAAATATTGGTTGTCATAATTAAGAGAAGCAGGATTTGCTGTAGTAGGTTGCTGATGGCACTGTGGTTCCAGTTCAACATGCAGGCACTAGATCAACCCAGTCATTTTGACCTAGATTATCAATAACAGTAATTTCTAAGCCTTTACTAATAGCATATACCATTAACTTATGGTTTTAACCCATTGAATTTACTATAACTGTGTTTATGCCTATTTGTTTTAATTAGAAGACAAAGCAATGTCTAGTCAAGTGCATAGCCATCTCGGAAGCCATTGGCTATCGGTGTGACGATGATTTACCTCTGGGAGCAACGATATAAAATATTTTGGGGGTTCCAGTGTGACCAGATATCTGTTATCCGGATATTTTAATTAAATTAAAAAAAGCTAATAAAAAGCTAAATCATTGTCAGATGATAGCCGATGGGTTCCCAGATTGCATTTCGGCCAATGCGTTCCGCCTCTTTTGCCCTCCCACTCAAACATGATTGGTCAATACTACTCGGACTACAAACACAAACCAGAACGCGATACCAAAATTTTACAGATTCTGCATTCACATGCAGATATCTGTTTATAGAGATTAAGTACATAGTTAACATGGCTAAATAAAGGTGTCCAGTTAAACAGGAAGGGGGCGTGTCAAAAAAACAAAAGCGTCTCAAACAAGCAGGAAATATTGTTAGTGACCAGACCTAACACACTATTGAATATCTAATGTTGGTGAAGGCATAAATAAATTATTTGATAATGAATTAATATTTTTAATTCAGCTGTAACATATTTGGTCGTATTCAAGGTTTCATGGCTCCTTGTCTCAAAATGATTTACTGTCTCAACCATAATAAAAAAACAACATAAGTCACTGGTTATTGCTAGCATGTCACCATCTTAGACCAAGCCAGGTGAGCCAGGACTGAATCATGTTAATGCATTACTTGTGTTTTGATATCTTGAGACACACACACAGGCATATTATGTGTGCATTTGCCTTTGCCGCTTTCCCTTCTTGTGTGACCATGTCTCTTGCTTGTCCTGATCATGAAGCATTTTGTAAACTTTTGTTGTACAAATAGTTGATATATACATGGTTTTCTTGCCATAGTTTGAATTGCCCAAAGCATTCTCACTTATTAATGCTGTTATCATTGGCTTTAGCTCATGCCCTAGTTTAAAAAAAGTAGACAAAAATATTTAGTAATTCAAAATGCTGGTTCTTTTGCATACACCATTTCTTTATTCCAAGTCACAGGCCACAATTCTCATTGAGGGTCACTGAAGTTTATTTTTGTTTTTTCTTTTTAGAATTAAAAATTATACGCTTACAAAAAAAAAAAAAAAGTTCCTAACTGACAATACAAAATATTAGTGTGTGGACTAAGCCAGAATGTTAACAGTAATTTTCAGATGCTAGATTTGACAGATATTAACTTTATAATATGAATTTTCAACTTAACTTATGCTGTCACCAGTAAGCTCAGGGTAACGGGAGGTAGAACTCTATCCATTCCCATCTCTATATCAAGTGCTTTATCTTCATGGCTGAAGCCTGTAACTCAGTCAAACTGAGATAGTCAACCTTACACCGCCTTCAAATCTGACTGACACGAACAAAAGAACAAAAACAACTTGAAGTCAAGTCTTAAGGTGCCTTATTCATGAGGCTCCTCAGAGTGTTTCATTATGAGACGACTTTCAAATGAGGTCCACTTTTGTCCCACAGAGTCACTGCCAACTTGTTTTGCTGCACAACAGTAGCTACATGGCTGCCCTATTATTATGATCATCTAATAACCTACCTTGTCAAGATCAACCATAACCTGTCAGCTATCCTGCTTCCAGCTGCAGAGAAACACATCCTACATACTAAATAATGGCAGCTGCTACCAACATTTGTTCTAAATAATCCAAACTGACCACTCATTCATTGCTCCAGTGTGCTTAGTTATGCGTTTAAACGTTATAACAGATCAACTCCATTTAGCATAGAAAGCCACGCCGCAGTCTAACTGTTGTATTTCACTGCTCTAGCTAAGCTACTTTACCTCCACACAACTAACGCTTACTAGCTTAACGTCCACTAGCATGTAGGCTAACAGGCAGCTAGCAGCACGTCCCAACGTGGTTGTCCCAGCAAGCTAACGACGGATAAACGCTACCTGGTGATGCTGGAACACACTATACTGGTTATACTGGGTATACTGGGAACCAGCACGGTGCTGTTTAAAAACGTTCTCTCGTTTAATTATCTTTTTCGTAATTTGGTGAGCTAATGCTAGAATGTACCCACCTGTCTGCCTCGTACCTCCACCCTGCCTTCCTCGACTTCTTCCTCGATTTCTTCTTCGAGTTCTTCTTCTTCATCTTCGTCGTCGTCGTCTTCTTCTTCTTCTGCTTCTTTTTCTTCTTCTTCTACCGTGTCGCTTTCCTCAAGGCGTATTCTTCCTCTTCTTCATTTAACGTCAGTTGGCAAACTAATTATGAGGTGCTGTACCGCCACCTAGTGTTTTCAATAAAAGATTTTGCACAACATGTACCCAAATAATGTACTTATTTTTTAAATTTTACTTATTTCTATTTCAAGGATATTTGTTATTATTATTATTATTATTATTATTGTATTACATCTCATTACTGTACATTACATTCTGGAATTACCTTAAAATATTTAAAGTAAGTATCACAGGTCACAATTTTGTTTTAAACTGTAAAGATTATTATTATTAAGTTAGCCAAATTAGCCAAATTATTTTCTTTAAGTTAGAATTTTCTTCATTCCTCGATACCTTAACATTTCACAGGAATGAAAACAGTCTATTTGCTGTATGACATTATGATAAACTTTAGAATTCCTAATTATGTGTTTTATTTGAATGAGGGTTTTTTTTTGTTGTCTTGCATGTACTGTTTTTGACCAGTGGACTGGATGAGAGAACCAATCAGCTGCTGAAGAGGTCTGTTGCCAAGTACCTCGATGAACACCAGCAGAAGTTGGAGGAAAAAACTGAAAGAGATTTGCAGGAATCTTCCAGGTATACTCACCCTATTGTCTGACCTAGGTATGAGAGCCACATCTCTTGTCCAAGGTATCTAGTGATTACCTTTTAAGGCTCACTACCTCACATCATCAGGTTCCACATTCCTTCCTTTTCCCCTGTTTTCAGGCTGGAATTTTGGAACTCTTTCTAAGAGCCATTCACCATTAATGTGGATGTGCACTGCCTCTGCAGACGGACCATCTGGCAAGGCAAATAGCCTCTGGTCCCATGCAAGGGGTGTGGTAGGCCCTTTCACCAGTCCTGTCTCTCATACACAGAAATTATTTTTATTTTTTCTGTGTATGAGAGACAGGGCTGGTGAAAGTGCCTACCACACCGCCTGCATAGGTCATATAGTGTATATATAGGTCATATATTTATTTTTTTCCAAAATGTCAAATTATATTTGAAATTTAGGACATGTGAAAGATAAGCTCATCCAGGAGAGCTGCCTTAACAGGACTAGAAGGTCCCTTTGTTGAGTGACTGATTTGATTAG
>OMKK01000193.1:13696-36606 GCA_900302305.1 Polymixia japonica | reverse complement strand
AACTGGGCACACACGGCGTCTTTAAGGTTCTTCTCTGATGCCCCGTTACCCGCAATCCTGACACAGGTAACATAAATACACAAGTGAGTGTGTGCCCTGTAGATGTCAATGAAAACGTGTGTGTGTGTGTGTGTGTGTGTGTGTGTGTGCTTTTTGTGTGTGGGCGTATATGCACACATATTTGTGCAGAGCATTCAATGTTCTTCCAATGACTTCCACATGAGCATGCCAAGATAACAGTGCTGTGCATAATATTTGCATTTATATTATTAAGCTATCAAAACTATAATCTAGATGCTCCTCCCTCCCTCTATAGTCAAAGGTCAGTGAATTTAAATCTAATGCAATAATTGGGGAGAGAAAATTGTATACTCAAGTTGACAGACATGCATAGAAAGAACATTCTGTATTCAAACAAAAGAAAGTAGCAGGTTTAAGCATTTACTAACCCCTAATATTCCCCTATTGGATGAATTATCAAAGGTTCACACATCCCCTTTCATATGAAATTTCATGCTAGTCTATTCCGTTTGAGATAGCTAATGAGGCATGTTCACTCTGACTGGGCTATTATTCCGATTACAGTTTTGTCCTATTGCTTACAAGCTATTTATGAAACAGAATTCACTTTTGCAAAACAGTTAACACAACCCTCAGAACAGAATCGCATTTTGCAAAATGACACATTTAATCTGCAAAATGCTCTAACGCTCTCAAAATGTTGAATACATGCGCCAAAAGCAAATAAGTGCATCAAAACAGAATAACTTGTTATTTAATGAAACATTTTTTTATCCATCATTTCGTAAAGGCACACTAAAAACGAACTGTAAGCATCAATATGACATAATCATAGATCTGAGTGCCTGAGTTCTATTTTATGATCTCTTTGGTCTTTTTTATGGTGATACATTGTTGTAATTTGTACCAGTATATGTAAACATGTTACCACAGCAAGAGCTGCAATAGTTGTCACCTGACAGCTGACTAAAAGAGCAAAGCAGAAATGATTTTTCACTCAAACTCAAATATACTTTGACTTTTTTATTTATTTACAGCTATGTTCATCATACACAGAAATAATATATATTATGGAATTATGCTGTAAACAAATGAAGTCAACTCAAAATAAAGGCGGTTACAGTAAATGTAAAAAAATAAAGAAAAATGTACATGCAAATGTTAGTGCTTACAGTTGATCAATTCTTTCCTGTTAGTCAGGCCACATGTTTTCATCAACATCACACTGAATATTTTCCCTTGCGATGCAGCGAGGGAAGAATCTTCTAGAGTGCCTGAGCCATCCTTGACAATCTTCCGCTGCGATGTCCTGATAGCCTGCATGCATTGCATCAATCGACACGGTCATAGGGAAGGTGATCATAGACTGGCAAAGAAGAAAAGAACGGTGCAGTACTGTAATACAGTGAATTACAGAATATGGTCACTTACCTATTCTCATTTCTAAATATCCAAATTATTGATGCACAGTCAGTCAGCACAGACACAGTCGATCTGTTCAGATTGGGTTGCAATCCTCTGCCCAACTTCTCTCATTGTAAGACCATGACATGATCTACAATTGTGGCACTAATATCATTGGACACTTCTGTTCTGTACCTTCCCCTTCCTGCTCTACCACCACACATGCAGACCCTCCGTCCTCTTTGGACTCCTGGTTGTGGCTCCCTTCTTCCTCTCCTTTGTCTTTGTCCTCTCACTGGTGTTCTCTTTTATAGTTGAGTATCGACTGATTGTTGATTGAACAATTAAGCACTTAAGATTTGCACATGTGCAGTAGAGATTTACTTGTGTGTCATTAGTGTTGTCTGCTGTGACCAAATCATGTCAGTTTTATCTGGCAGGATATACTTAATTGATTTGATAAGTTTACTGTTTTGCAAAAATGTGTTAGTCAGTTGCATTTTGTGTGAAAGCAGCCAGAAATGACTGTTTTGCAAAATATGTTGGTGTTGATTTAGGTTTAGGTGTTTGAGAACCACTGTTTCATTCATATGGTGTAAGCAATAAGAAACAACTGTAATAATGGATGATTAGGCTCCATGTAAACTGAGATACTGGCTATCAGATCTTGTGCTAAGTAGAAATCAAAGCCAAACCACTCCTCTGAGCAGTAGGTTACTGGCAAGGTCTATATAGCAGCAGCCTACTAGGGAGATTCACAACCATAGATGTTATGTAACAAGGGGTGTTACCTTGATCAACAAGTTGAGTGGTTGGTTCACCTTTACAAGGGCATTGTGCACTTCCTCTAACTCCAAATTAGTGTATAATGCCACTGATCATTTGTAATCCAATAAATAGTCAAGAAATACAAAACACTATATTTATAATTCACCATGCTCAATTTTGTTCTTTTGTACCATATCACTAATTTTGATTGTTCAATCGTTGAGTAGCTCATCAAAGATTCGACTTTATGATTTTAAGATGCCATAAACATTAAAAGTTAGAGTTTTGGATCTGGTGTTTCCAGATAAAACAGAGTATAACGGGTGTTTCTAGTGAACTCTTCCTGATCTGCCGGTCCCGCCTCCTCCATAAAAGGCAGCTGCGCACCCTCAGTCGGTCTTCTCACCACGTCAACCGGAGCAAGAGGAACTACCGGAGATTCATTGTCAAGGTAATTTTAAATGTCTTTATCCGTTTCTGCAATAAGAATATGCAAACATTATTGTTTTTTTTTGTTTTTTTTACTGCACTGCTTGACGCGTACCGCTTGGCGTGTACTTCCTGTAACGGACATGTGGTGTTTGATCCCAACATGGCGAGACAAGTTTTTGCAGAAGTCGGTTGTGCCCGACAGGCGTGGTGTAATATCACTTAAATTTCTGAATGGTAAATGTTATCAAAACCTCCGAGCAAAAGTACTGGATTTAATTTCAAGCCACACCAACCTACACGTATACGCGCTTTTACGTACATTTGCTACGACAAACTGTATTGAGATTCTCTGCTGAAACGCTACGAACAAAAGACCATGCGCTTTTCTAAGGCCTAGACCGGCTTCTAACCGGGCGTGAACATTGTTCTGTGACGTTTCTGTACAATAATACTCTAGAGTCTCTAGAACTCTGATTGAGGCCAGCTGATTCGTCACACATCAGCTATGACCAAGCGACGATCGCAAAGTCAAATCTGGTGATTTGGCAGATGTTATCTGTGCCAAGGCCCACTGTCACTACTGTCACTACTGCGCCAGTCCGCGCCCATGCGCAGTGGAGGTCTTGAGTCGGTAATTGGCATTTAATTGCATCCTTCGCACGGGATCGTGATTGAGAGTCGTGCTGCTACTAGACGAGTCAGAAGCTTTAGGTGATTATAGGATCTGGTCCGCGGTAAACCTCGGTTGCGCCGTCAATGCTATTTGCTCTGCAATGGGGTCGGGCGCTTCGGCATCCGGCCCCAAAACCGAATGTGCCCAAAGAGTGTGAGTGACTTTCCAGTGACTGTTTCTACTACAAGTTGAATGTCAATTGTTGTATTTTTTTATTTTATTTTTTTTAATAATTCCTTGTTTTATTTCAGAATCATGGCCGGAAACGAGGAACGCACCTTCATTGCCATCAAGCCCGATGGCGTCCAGAGGGGACTCATTGGAGAAATCATCAAGAGGTTCGAGATGAAGGGATTCAAACTCGTCGGCATGAAAATGACACACGTAAGTAACGACGCAATAAAATCTTTCTTTTGAAACAACTCGGTGGTCCAAGCCTGAAATATAGGTAGTTATTGCCGTGTTGGTAAATTTAAGGTGCATTTTATTGTATTTGTATATTGGTTACATTCATAATGGTTGGGTCACCTGCACTTACTGATGCCTTAAGACCTGTGACCCGATTAGCCTGCTTTTCTATTCTGGACCACCACTGATTAGAGGTAGAGGTTAAGGTCACTTTGTCCTTCCTGTTCAAGACTGGCAGTCTCCCTGGTGGGATGACCAATGACTTGACATTCCTCAAATAGTACGTTTTAAGCTCTGCTTGTTGTGAATAGCACAAGCGACTTTGAAAGTGTAACATTTGAGTGTGATTTATTTAATGTTCTGGGCAGTGTTGATTTTATTGGTGTGTCTCGATATGCTGGCCTAAGATTAGGGATATTCTCCCAGAAGAAGTAACTGATAATGGTAAACGAGAAGTAACTTGTTTACCTGTTACAGGCCTCTGAGGACCACCTGAGGAAGCACTACGCTGACCTGAAGGACAGACCATTCTTCCCTAGCCTTGTCAGCTACATGAACTCCGGCCCCGTGGTCGCCATGGTAAGAGACAATGTAGCACAAAGGAAAGGACTGAAGCTAGGCACCTGTGTAAGACAAAAGACCTTAAACCCTGACGAAAGGTCATGGAATTTTAAACTTGTTTTCACAAAAATGAATATCCAAAAAGTTAGAAGAGAAAAATTACGTATTTTAAAATGATAGTTGTAGTAACCAGAACACAATTTGTGCCATTCAAATGGCATTAATCAAATACCCCATTTGAACATTAATGCAGACCAATTCACATCATGTAATTTGCTTGGCAAAATGTGTGAAGAACCCTGGATTTGTAATGGCTTTCTTGGCCAATAATTCTAATTAATAGTTTGCCTAATTGCAGCCATCAACTGGATTTTAAAATGAATCGGCTGCAGATGCAAGTAGTTTGTCTTGTCTCTACAATCTCTACAAACATGCTCTTCTGTAATCTTAGGTGTGGGAAGGCAAGGATGTGGTGAAAACTGGCAGGGTCATGTTGGGTGAGACTAACCCCGCTGAGTCCAAGCCTGGCACCATCAGAGGAGACTTCTGCATCCAAGTTGGCAGGTAAGAGCCTTTGGGACGCTACCATGTTAAGGAACAAATCCCTCCTGCAGCCGCCATCACCCCCTTGCTACCGTGTGTAACTAACCTGATTTATCTCATTATGCAAGTGCCTAATGTAGATGACTGACAGTGCCTTTATGGGCTTGCATTTAATTGGAATGCATCTGGACTTGTCTATATAGATGTTTCATGTTATTGTTAGCACAATGTGACCCACTTAAATTGTGATTCAAATGTTGTTGTTTTTTTAAGTGCTGCATTTGGCTTAGTCCTTTTTTTTTTTTTTTTTTTTTTTTTTTTAGGAATATCATCCATGGCAGTGACTCTGTAGACAGTGCCAACCATGAAATCTCCCTGTGGTTCAAGGCTGACGAGCTTGTCACCTACACCAGCTGCGCCCAAACCTGGATCTACTAAACGGCTCCTGCTCCTCGCATCAACCTCACCCACTGGTTGGGGACCAGTGAACTCGCCTCGGATTCCTATTTTGAAACGTAGGATGGAGGATACAGGGAACTGGTTGAAGATCAGTGTCTTCGTTATGACCCACATTGTTCCATCTCTATACTATACCTCATCATATTGTACATGCCTGACTGGTCTCGAATCAGCATTCCTGCATTCCTGATTCCATTCCTCAGTGGCATTCCCTGAGAACATTCCATTCCCAACCATGAATATACAGTTGACTTTGTTTTGACCATTTGTTTTGTTAAATGGTGATCCAAGTTTCCAATAAAAATGCACACAAGCCAATCTTTTTCTTCGGTTATGTTTTCTTTTTCTCCAAAAGAAATGCACACAATGCATGTTTGGACAAACTTTCCTATTATACTTGAAGCTGCTATGTGTTAAATTTCTGTTATGGGGCAAGTGTGAAGTTGTCCCTCTGGTGTTTACGAGGTGAAATGTAATCTGAATACAAAAACATTCATCAACACTGAAACGTCTCTAGTACAGAGCCCTGCATTGGCCATTTATACATGTGTGCACATAATGACGTATTCTGTAATTCCCATGCAAGGTCATTATGTGCGCACCATGTATAAATGGCCAATGCGGGGCTCTGTACTCCAGCATGAGACAAGGTTACAAGGAGTACATGCACAAGGTGGGTCTGTCATGGGAGGACATTTTTCTATATATCATATATATGCATATGGTAGGCTTGTGTTGACAGAATTTCAAACATGTTTCAAACTTCCCTCCAGATATTTCCAGAGCATTTCATTCTAGTAACATGGAAATGTTAGTGTAACTTTAAAATGACAAGGACTGTGCTATGCGATGGTTCAGTGAGATGATCTTCACAACAAATGCCAGTGTTTATTCATTCCTCCTAAGATATTTACATTGCTGGCCTGGCAAACTCAGTCTAGCGTGAGGTTTTTGATGAACAGGAAGGGTACAGTCCAGCTTGTTTTGAACTGTAATGGCTTGTAATTCCTTTGCTATTGCTAGAATCAGAATAGCGCACATAGCAGCTTTAAAAGTGTTGCTGATGTTAAGAGGCAGGGTTTGATGATTTAATGACACATTAACTGGGGATGGGTAACCTGCTTGCATCCGGTGCTTGGCTACAAAGGATTATCTGGGCCCATAATCTCAGGTTGGCATTAAGAGTAGATTTACTCCCTGCACTAACTGGACTGTGATGGACACCAGAAAGCCAGCAGATAAGAGGGTAGACTGACACGGCAGGCCTGGAATAGCACAGTGGTGCCTGTATCTTAAGGGCACACTGCCCTTGAAAGACTTGATAGTTAATCTGAACATTTGTTTGAGCCGTGAGTTAAGGGGAAATGAGATGGACGCATGGCGTTCCGAGTCATAAGTATTTTATTCAGTGTAAAAGATCTTACAAAAATCACTAGATCACCTTTCACAGCCATGCGGAAACTGTTTGCAATGCTCGTAAACAAAGAAGCCATCCATTACAACCAATACTATGTTCCAAACATTTGGCTTTATTTACAAATTCAAAGTCTATCAAAGCTTGATCACAGCACAAACTTACCATATGAAAGGAAACGTATAGACACTATCAAAAAGATGTACAAACTTTAAACTGCAATCTAATATGTACCTCAAGGGTCAGTGTTAATTTCAATAGATTTATAACTATTTTTTTTAACATATATTTATTTGTATCCAAAATAAATTTCGCACCATAACTTAACCCTCTCAATTCACAATTACAGTTTCTGACAATAATCCCAATACGATAAGTTATTTTTATCAAATATATAGCACCACGATATAATGGTTGAATATAATTGGGGCTATCACATACAAAAGACCCGTGTTAGTATCCAAGGAAAAACAGATACCAGTCTCCAGTCTACTCAATACAGCCCAGATCTGTACGGACTGGTCAGGTGCAAGCATTGTAAGATGGCAACACTTGCATCCACAATTCAGTCCTTCCTGATCTGGGTGCAGGAGATGACAGTGAGACGGACTAGAGAACATCCAATGACAGTTACAACAAAAACAAGCTCAGCACAATATCAGCACAATTCTTTCTGTTCTACATGCATTCAGTTGATCAGTGCACCCAGTCACCCAAGTAAGCTCATCGCTCATTCCCAACGGGTCCCACTGCCCCTGAAGTGTCTGTGAAAGATGCGCTAGATCAAAGCAATGTGTTGGGTTGTAATTGCTTTGTGCCAGCCTGGTTTCACAGACCTCAGAGTGGACATCTACAACTACCCGGGGTCGGAGGTCAAAGATGTTCATGTTAGATTTGGGTATCAAGGTGGAAAGAGGGACATTTATATATTGGCTACTTACAGGGATATGTGAGAAAGGCTTTGCCTAAAATAAGTCTTTCTCCAAACAGTGTTGATTGTGCATTTGATTATTTTGGGTTAATCTGGAAGAGGGTAGCAGCAAAGTTAGCCCATAAAACAGTCTTTTTTTTTTTTTTTTTGTACTAAGATTTGGTCAGTTAAGACTGTGACCATTATTTATAATGCTCGATTCTGCCCTCCAACATCAGAGGGAAATGAGTCCTAGAAGTGAATTAAATACTAACCTGAACCTGAAACCTTTCCGCTTTATATGATTGTGAGACACTATATTTTATTGCTAATTTGGTCTTGGAACCATAGTATTTTAGTTATGTTTCAAATCCAGTCTAATTGCTGGACAAATTCAAATGGAAACTTATAGAAAATATATTAATTACACATCCCATTGGAAAACAGTTGGGAGTCTACAAAACGCAAAAGACCAAATTGAACAACTTCAGTGAACTTAAGCTTGAACAACCCAACACAAAGTGTTAATGTCTCATCAATCAACATACATTACAGAATTCAACATGAAACAATTTGAAGATCTGGCATTACAAAACATGGACAAGATACTTTAAATGGTAAGCAAGATAAGACCTTTTGCTGAGTGAATACACATAGTAAAGAAGCCTTTTTGAGCTCGCTTTTCACATCCTTATGCAATTTGATTTAGACTAGTAATGCACTAGGCAACCCTTACAACCAAGAAAGTTTCCAAAAAAATGTTTTTAAAAATGCAAATGCTTCCTGAGAATTGAACTGTGAACCTTACTGGTATAAAGAGAAATCTTGGGTGGTTTACCATCACTGAGCAGTTTAAGTCTTTTCTTAAGTTTAACATAGTACTTGGCCATATACAGTGATGCTATAGTATCCTGTATATAAACCCTGGCCCACAAAATCACAGTAAAACCATGCCATTTATTTTAAATTATTTATGTTAATTATATATGTATATGTAGTGATCTCGACATTAGAGGGTGTTAGATGTTCATCAAACGTAGCAAAATAATATGGGAACTATTATTGCATATCAGTCAAATTAGAGGACTATCTTATGTGCTGTGATAAAATTCTTCCATGTTTGGTGTCTAGTCTTAAAGTGGAACATTTTAGGTTATCGTTTGCATTTGCAGTTGCATATGCTATCCCACTGCCATAGCCTATTTCCCCACACTCTTGTAAATGTGCTAACCTTGCCTAGCATCAGGAGGTAGTAGATAAATAGCTGCAAAACTCTAGCTCTAAAAAGAATGAAAGAACAAGGACTCTTGGTTATTCCACACCCCAGCACAGAGGTTAGAGAATTACTGACTAATCAGGAATTTGTTTTCTCTCCATACCATCATAGTCATAAAAACATGTTCTGATGATTAGATAAATAATCTGCTATGTATTGTGCCACTTTTAGATCCCATTGTCTGTGTGAATGCTGCCTTCAGAGACTAATGGAAAAGCAGTGCACTGTTTGTATTTCACTACCGACAAGAATCCTGTTATTCTGTGGCTCAGCTGAATATTTGACTAGTTTGCATACATATGGCTCTGACATGAGAACAACCCAAGCAATGAAAAAAAACAAAAACAAAAAAAAAACTTTTTGCATATCATCTTAACATAATGTTTGACTCATTCTTTTCTATACAACAGCATTTTGCGATTCTACCACTTGATTATAAGATAATTATATCAAGTCAGATATTCCTGCTGTATTGATCCTCGTCCTTCCCACTTTGTAAATCAATATGTACAACTACGAATGCTGAATGAGGAGAAACCCAGCTTCAACTTTGGACCCTTGGTCCTCTGGGGATGAATGTTACACATGGTCCAAAATGCTCAGTATATCTGGCCTATACCCCCCCCTCCCCTTCCCCCCCATGACTAGAAAAGGTGATTTCAACACAGGCAAATCCCACTGATTCACTCCTGTAGTGCAATCTGTGAGTGTTTAGGTAATGCATCCACGACATTTGCATACTCTGCATGACCAGAGTATTGCCTCGAGCTATGTACTAGTACGCAGGTTTGGACAACAGGAATCCAATAGCATGTTGAAGTGGGCCCCATCATACCAGTAAGGTTTCTGATTTATACAACAAATGCTGCTGCTCACTTAATGTCGCCCAGGTTACAATTTTGTTACGCATAATTTCCTAAAAAATAAGGTGGATTTTTGAAAGCTTTTGTCCTCCACAGCTTCATGTTTTTGTTGAATATTACACTGCAAATGTAAATTTAAGTCATATAAAGTACATTGAAACATGGCCAAGATAACATTACTGGCACACGTCTTCAGTAACTACCAATAGCCTTACCTTAATATCCACAATGATAAACCATATGGTTGTGTTAAGTCTGATAAGTCTCCAGCACAACAAGGAGAAAATGGCTTTATCCTGGATTCATTATGCACTGCTTTCTCCAGCTTCCTTCCATACTTCTCAATAGGCTTCCCTTCCCAAAGCAGTTTCTAGGTATACAAGTGGTAGCACAGAACATCTGGTTAGTGTGATGGTTCCCTAAACATCCACAATCAAACAAGCCCAACATTGTTACCCAGCTCATAAAAGAAAGAAACAACACACTTTTCATTAAGCTAGGTCCTGGCTAATTGTATCCATATCATTTAACCAAATAAATTCACCAGATGGAATTCAAAGTAAAAGTGTTGTTAGGGCAACAGATTGAGGCTTGTGATAGCTTAGAATGTGGACATGCATGCAATCCTGACACAAACCAGCTGCTCTCCACTACACTTAACGTGTCAGAGGAATCGACTCGGTATAGAAATCCACTGTGCTGGTGGAAGCCCACAGGAATGCATTAGAAGAGGACTGTTAGTTATCAGTGCATGATAAAACTAGTCGGTGACTATCAATTTCTCACAAAACTGAGAGACACATTACCATTTACTGAACATGTATAATTTAGGTTATTACCAGTTAGGTTTTAATAACCACTTCAGTGCCAATAAAGCCAGTAATGTTTTTCTAAATAATAATTGTGTGGTTCTGTAATGTTGTGAAACAGAAAAATGCAGCTGTGGAGAGCATCAGCTTGTATTGGAAGAAACTAAGAATGATCCCCCAAATAATTGTAAGGGGTACCAATAATGCTGAGCAGCGCTACACTTTTCAAAGCTCGACCTCTTCAAATCACAATCCTTAATATCTATATACTGTAGTTCTATATGAATAGGTCTCATCATACTATATGAATATAATCACTCTTATGCAACGATACACATAAGCACCCCATCCAGCCACCAAAAGGTATATGCAAAACAAGTAATCATTGTTTAAGACGAAACAAATTCAAAATAAAACGTTACAAAAACAAAATAATAATAATAATCCAAACTTCAAGTACTATAAACAAAGTATGAGTCCACCTGGCAAAATTGTTCAAAAGTAAATTAAAAACCAAAATATACACAATTCTTCCTTTCTCTCTGTGCCACCCTCTCTTCTTTCCCCCAGGCCCGTGGACATCAGTGGCTGGCTCTCATACCTGAAAACGACAACAACAACTAAAAACCCTAAAGACCTGGCTCAATTCAATGTTTCTCACAGTTTCTGCAGGTCTCTGTGCGTGGCCCAGAGTTTGGTGTCTGAGTGTTGGCAGCGGCAGGATGGAAGGCAGAGGCTGACTGACACAGTCTTGCAGGACTCCCCCTGGAGAAGAGAGGTTTTTGTTTTTTTTACGGATACATCCAGAGCTCGACTGTCTGGGTGTTTTTGTTTCGTATTGTTTTATGTTGGGAGAGGAGAGAAAGACGTTTTGGAATTATCCAGGATGGTACAAAAGAGAATGCCCAGATGTCAGTAACCCATCCCCGTCCCCCAGGTGCTTTTGGAGACACACAAAGTAACCCCTCAGTTCTGTGTGGGTGGTGTGAGTTATTTGAGTGTGAGTATGTGCACACAGAGCTACAAGGTTAGGGGGGAAAAAAATAATAATAATAACTTTGACTGTTCAGAAGGACCATCTCTCCGGAATTTTCTCAGAACCATCAAATGACTCCCGTCCGCCTGCCCCAGTTCTGGTCGGGTGCGCATCGGCCAGGATCAGCCGGGCCCGCGCTTGCCATTTGATTTGATGGGCAGGGCGTGGCATTGCTCAAAGAGTGCATTCGAAGGAGTGTTGGACTGCGTTTGGACTGTTGATTCCCGGATCCCGATTCTTGATGGTTGTGTTTTCCAGAGGTGTGTGTGTGTGTCCTGTCCTGTCCCGTCCTGCTTCGGTCCTGCCTGGTTGACCTCAGGGCTCTTGTTTGATGTAGTAGCTGCCCGAGCCGTTGCTCTCCTGGTCGGAGATGCCCTGGGAGAAGGTAAACTCGTCCACTTCTGCCGTCTCCTCCTTTAGCCGCAGCAGAGACTCTGATCGACAGGGACGGGGATGGAGAAGAGGGAGAGAAATAATGACACCAACAATGAGTGGGTTAACAATCACACACTTAGCGGGGAACATCCTCAAATATCCTCGTTTCCAGTGGCTGACTGCATCTCCTCATGCACAACGAGCACCAAGTCAGCCACTTGTGGAATCATTTTGAACGGGAAGGAAAAACCTCCATGCCTTATGATCGTCCCAAAGAAGGGCAGTAAAAAAATATGACAACACAGGTAGTGACAAATCACAGCTCTACTAAAAACAGTGCAGAATCATTCTTGACCTACATTAACATGGAAAAAAAACCACTTTGGTGAGAAAAACAATGACATGAATGAAGAACATGAACACGCAAAAAAAAAAAAGAAAAAAGTTAGTTCCAACAGCTGAACATGCAGCATCCGCCCCACAACTAGCCGGCCAGCTCCGCTGTGAGGCCCTGTACTGGGATTCAGAGACCGCTCCCGTGAGGCCCTCTGCCTCGGAGGTCTCAGTGCAGTAGTGCCTGTTGACTTTAGTGTGCCGTTACCTGGTTTGTGGGTTTGGTGGAGGTGGGTGCGGGGCCGGGGCCGAGTGGGCCCCTGGGCAGGATAAGGGGGCGGACTCTGCTCTTCGTCCCCCGAGAAGCTCCTCCTCCTGCCTGCCTGACCGAAGGGCCGTCGACCAACCGGAAGCTTCCGCTCTAAACACCAAGCCAGACTTGAGGTAAGCTACCAGGGGCTTATTACATACAGGGGTTCAATTAAATTTGTACTTGTGTGAAAGTTTAGATTGTATATTAGGAGGAAAAGTTAAAAGGTTAGAGTTTAGGGTGGAATTTGAAAATAAGGACTAAACGTTACGCCATTATATCCTGTGCTGATATGCCCACATGGAGAATAAGCCCCTGGTAGACCGTACTCACACTGCCAGACCTAAGTAAGCAGATGTAGCGTTAACTAACAAAGGCAAAGCTACAGTATCAAACTGCTTTGTACCAATTTAACATACATCCGCTGTAACGATCTGAAACATAGTAGCTCCATTTGGCGTGCAAGAATAGGCCTTTTGCTTTCAGGTGCCTGAAATCTGGTCTGAAACACCACTTATCCTTGTGTGTCTCCAAGTGTGCATGCTGCGCTTTTACAATCCCGCCCATACAGCAAACACAAACATACATATTTCACATCTTGTGATGTGATTCAATCTGCCCAATGAAAAATATTCCATACACACCCAACAGAAAATGTGACCAATTAGAGAACAGCTGAATTCCCGCCACAACAGTACCCGTGACAATAAGAGGATGGGAGGAGGACAAGGTGAAGGAAGGGATGGATAAGAGAAAGACTGACAATATAGAAGAGGTTACTCACTTTTCTTTTGGCCTTTGTACTGTTGGGCCTTTTTCTTCTGCTTGGGCACAGTAGGTGGCATCTCTCTGCTACCTGAAATAAAACCATAAGCCAATGCAGATTATAAAACCATCTATCCACCAGGAAGTTCAAGGACTTGGTTTAAGAGGCATGGGCATTTTGTAGTTTTAAATCTAATTTTGTGTAGATCAAAAAAATGGATATGGAAGAATTAGGACCCAAAGGAAATTGAATTAATCTATCTCTGCGTGTGCATGTGTGAGTGTGTGTGTACTCACTCTGGGCAGCGGGGGGCTGGAGCTGGTACCCCGTCAGCTGACACCAACCCACAGGGTAGAGGTCAGGCGACTCACAGTCCACCCACTGGTCGTACTCGTCCTCCCAGCCATCAAAGTGGATCCGCAGCAGCCGGTGGACTATCCTTGTCACCGTGGCGACGCACACCAGGCGGGGCTCCATCAAATCGACGGCCTCCAGCTTCATGCCCTGGCGGAAGCCATGATTTGGAACATCCTGGAACCCACATAAAAATGGCCATGGCAATGGAGAGGGAGAAAAATAAAACAAGATTTTTCCTTACTTAGAAACAACCATTCAAATGGCAGTCTATTATACTTTTACAACAAATCCTAAAAATATTGTCATTGCAACTTAAGAGAAGTTACTTAAAAAAAAGAAAGAAAAAACAGCATTTACAACATTAGAAGTCACAGATGTGTGATTTGAACAAAAAAAAGAAAGAAAAGAAAAGATATACGGCTGAGATACCATTAATAAGGCCTACCTTGTTAAAGAGCTTGACAGGAGCAGCTATTGAACCCGTTTCTCTGAGGTAGTCAAACCATTTAAATGGCAGTTTAGTGTACCCTGGGGAACAGTGAGTGGTAAGACTAGGACATTAGAACACTTTCACTAGAAAAAAAAGCCACAGATAAGAGAGCAACTTAACCTTTCTCTAAGCTTAGACAGAGAGCATATACTGTAGTACAGAGGCTCTGTGTCGGAATGTGAGTCAGTGCCAAATTTAAATTTCTACGGATACGTGTATTTGCGCGGTCAGAGACAAAACAAAATGCCGTGCACGTACCTCTAGGGGGTGTGAGTTCGATTTCGTTGATTTCACAGAAGCCGACGGGGAAGATGGAGGGAGAGGTGGAGTGGTAGCAGAACCAGTCGGAACCGTCCACCGCCTCCGAACCATCGATCCCGATCATGAGATACCCATCTGCCAACACCTACACAGAGTGGACAAGAGGCAGAAATCAGTACGGAGGTGCAGGAGACCGGGGAAAGAGCCACACCGGTGTACAAAAAAATGTATTAGTAGTGGGATCTGCTCTCGGCATGTCCCACACCTGACGTTAATATGGAGGCAAGAACACGACTCACCTTTCTTACAGTGGCTACACATATAGCTGAGAGGTTGAGGGGGTCGATGGCTTCCAGCTTCATCCCATCTCTGAACCAATCCCCGCTCTGGTCCACATCTCTCACCTGACAGACCAATGCAGAAGACATTACAACAGGGGTTCACGATCTTTGTCATGAGGTGTTATACCTTTGCTGCGTTCATTCGGTGTGAGATATACTGGATTAACGACTTTCCGACTGGGAAATCTCAAGTGAATGGCCCGCTAAGTCAGACAATGAATACGGAAGTCCAAAAAAAGTTTCAGAGTTATGATGTAAACTAGCCTTTTGCCTCTCATAAACAGAGGCTACCAATGGACTACCACTTTTGTATCAACATAAAACATGTAAGCAGTAGAACACCATACGGTATTTAAAGCAGCTACAGACAAGATTTCGATTTTGGTGACCCCTTTGGTATTTCTCAATACTGTCGCAAAGGCAACCAAGCTGCTTGTTTGTTTGTTTTTGTTTTTTCCCAAAGCCCAGCAACTTACATTTGTTTACAAAGCTCAGTGGAAAAAAAGACTGTTGAAAGAAGAAGACTAAACATGTAAACATAGAGAACACAAGGTTTCTAGGGAACCAATGTTAATGCCCATGGTGTCATTCGTCCATAGCCATTACAATATATGATCTAAATTTATTTTATAATGATATGTTAAAGCAAAAATCCTGTTTGTAGTGGCTTTAACTAGGCTATTAACTGATAATCAGGCATTGTTGTTTAGAAGTGTCTGCCCTTGGTATGCTACTAATCTGATGCAGTGTTTCCCATTAATTAACTAAATTGCGACGGCCTGCCAGTTTTTTTTCTCTTGCCCCGAGCACATGAATGCAATGCTGTTTTACACCCGACTTCCATGCGATTACTCTAACTTCCGAGGTTCCGAGGACCACATGAACGCAGCATTCGTTGCTCCACACAGGGAGATATTATTTTCGTTTGCTCCAACTCCACAGGGAGGTGAGAGACGGGGTCAATTACACAACTACTCTTCTAGAGCTGGTACTGATTCAGTGTCCTGCTCACTACCAAGTGGGGTAGATGCTTGCCAACACTGGGGCTTGAATCCAGGTGCCCCAGTCTCCCCCATTCTCTATATTACCCTGCTGCCCAACAGTAATCATGTCATGCCAATGACACCAAATAGATACAAATTAAGCCAAGAATCCACATACGATGAGAATTCGCCCTGAGAAAATCCATTTTTGTTTTCATTTTATTTAGTGAAGAATAGAATTGTCAAAAATCCTATTCTGTAAATGTTGATAACAGAGGGGAAACTGAAATTAAGGATTCATTTTTTTATAAATTATTTTATTTTGCTAACTTTTAGTAAAAGAAATTGCTAAAATGACACTAATCTTCATTTTGCTGAGGCAACTATAGGCCTCTAAACAATGCATTTGGAAAAATAATCTTTATCTTTACATTACCTTCTGGAACAGTTGTGGAGGTGCATCCACTTGACCCTCAATTTTCTTGGTCACATCTAAAAAAATGAATCAACACACCATGAATAATTGAACACACGTGGTGAAGGTGTTTCAGCAATATGCATAAACACAACATGCATAATCACAAACATCCATAAGCATTTGGACGGTTACACCCTTTTAAATATGTTGCTCTCTACACATCACTTTGATGCATCACTCAGGACATCTAATGAAAGTTGATTGTTTTGAGATTAAACCTCTCATTTCATTATTTGACATACAAAATGACACTGTGCACAGAGCTAAAAAAAAGTATTTTCTTGCCTTCCAAATACTTTTGGAGTTCACTCCATGTATTAACAAATCTTGTTTTTATTCATCTATCTATTTAATTTAATTTAAATGGTCAGTATTAAAACCCACCAGATCGTTTGAAGCGATGGCCGATGCTGCGTGACCAGCCGATGTTGTGGATGAGGGGGCTGTACATGTGGCACCAGAAGTCATCAGAGCCGTCCTGGCTCTCCTCGTAGACCAGCCGGAGGCGCCCTCCGATCACCTGTTCCACCAGGGCCACCCGTGTCCGGCACAGGTGGTTCTTATCTACCACCTCCACCCGCATCAGCTTCTTAAAGGGGAACTGCATGTTCTCATGCACCTAAGGAACACAAAACAAAACAAAAAAGGTAGGTTGCATTTAACAAACTGGGGCAAAATGTGTCACACGAGCGAGTATGACCAACTTGAATATTCCTGTATTATTTTTTTTTTAAAAGAAAGAAAGATAAAAACACAAACATCTACCTAGGTATTACTAAATTATGGTGCATTTGTTTATCTCACCTTGGCAGCAAAGTCTGGTGGCAGTGTTTTAGCTCCAGTGAGACGCTTCACAAGAAAGGCTTTCCAGTTAGAGTACTTATGCTGTATGGCTATAAGGGAGATCACAAAATAACAGTAACAATTAGCACTTTTACTGGCTAACCTCAGCCATCTACCATCCAAGAACACAGCAAAATACAATGGCTCATATATTCTTTAAGAGCAAGGCGGTGAACATTGTATGGATTGAAACAAGACTGACTTTTCGGAGGTACAAGGGGCTTGCCGCTAGAAGCGCACCATCCCACTGGGTGGACCTCCGGGACACAGAGGTTACACCAGAAGTCCTTGCTGGTGTCATTATCAAAGCCCTCATACCTCAGGAGAACCTTGAACCCTGGAGAACAACATGCAACAGCAACACAGTTATTTAAACCACATAGTGACAGGAATCAAGGAATTCAGAAGAAAAAAAAAAGTTTTAGGGTAGCAGGATGGCCTAGTGGTTAGTAACGCAGTCCCCTGGGGTTTGGTCCCTAGTGTGGCCATACCTGCCTGAGCAAGATACTTCAAGATCCTGCACAGTAAAATCTGCATTTTCTTTTTTGGCCCTATTGGGAGATTTTTGGGTTAAGTAGCATTAATAAAAAGTGTGAAGGACAACTGCATGTCCAACGGTAAAAACCTAATATGAAAATGAAAACATTTGGATCATATTAAAGGATGGGTCTATGTACTTCATTAGCCCCATATGCACATCGACCAATATCTTTCCAGCAAGGCTGGACTGCTGTTGACCATAATGAAAACAAACCAACAGGTGTTGTGCTCCTTTTTTCAGTCCCTGCCCAAAATTGTTGAATTTTCAGCCCTTTGAACTCTGCATTCATCACCCATCACCAAATGGCAATTGAAAGGACAAATGTAAGTTTCAAACAATGTGCTTAAAATTTCAAAAGTTGCATTAGAATTTTTTTTATTGCGATTGTGAATGAACATGTTCAAACTCAATGGAGGTGCACAGGACTCATCTGTCAAAAAGGTTCTATTGTAAAATGTCTAGCAGAGTACCTATCAGGGCTAGTTTTACTACAATGACATATGATCAAATGCACACCTAAAGAGTAGATAATCTGTGAAATAAAGAGTAGATAATCAGCCAAAGTATAATTTTATTTAGTAAACGTTTTGAAGTTAAATCCAATGCTCTTATAGTGGCATCCAGCTCATTATTTTTAAATGTTTAACAAACATGAATGAATCTATCCAATAGAACAAATGTGTCTTCTTTTAATTCTTTGGGGAGTGGATTTTGGGCAAGGTTCTGTTGGGCTCTGTAAGGATGTGGCTGTGAAACTGAAACAAAGTCAAGCAAGGTGGCCGTGGTCAGGCTGGGTGGCCGAGCCACCCTGTCATTCTGCCTGTCTGAGAACCATTGACGAGAGAAAATGTAAATTCTGTTCAATCTAGAGCATTTTTGTTTTGTAGTAATATCTTGGGTGTATGAATTTGAAGTAGAATGATTGTGCAGGATCTTTAAACCCTACCTATCTCAGGGGTGTCACACGACCCTGCATGCCAACCAGTGGGCGGAAAGAGAATGGGGAATGACTGAAGTTCAAATAAAAATAAAAATAAATGTCGAGCAATACTTCCAGTCTTACCTGCTATTTTGATGATTCCTGCTATCCAGTAGACTTTAGTGGAGAGGCTGGTATCAGAGTTGAGGACTTCAACCCTCACTCCTTCCTCTATGTCTCCCCAGCACAGACCCATAGGGGCCTAGAGTGCAGAAGTATTGGGTCACAGTTCAAGAGCAAACACTTGCTATTCAGTCACAAATAGTAATAATAATAATAATAATAATGATTATATACAGTATTTATAGCAGTATTTATTATTAAATAAATCAATGGTCGCCATCTACCCAATGAGGCAGCCCTGATCCGACTGTAGTTTTTACTTACATGCTTGAAACAGCTGACTGGGGCTCCGATCGTGTTATTGCTAAAGATGTATCGACCCCAGTCAAAGCTTTCGACAGGGACCACTGAGAGAAATAAGAAACATTGTCAAATCTAAGTTACCTTTCAAGATAGCACCATTGCTTCCCAAATGTCATTAACCAGTGATATTTGATAACATACCGGCTTTTGATTTGGCCTGGTTCTGTTGACTTGCTTGGTACTGGGCGTAAGCTGCCAACTTTGCCATGAGAGGCTGTTTCTGTAAGACCTTGGCCTTTTTTGTTGGTGGTTTGCCCTTACAAAAGGAAAACAGTCATCAATATTGGTTTTGTGCATGTGTTGGTCTAAAGCCAAGTTACTTTGTTTCATTAGACCTATAATGCACATCCACCTCCATCCTTCTAGTTAGGGTCATATCAGCAGACAAACCTCAATGGAAACTCAAGCAATTACCTGGAGTCTTGCCAAGATGCTAGCTTTTTTGGAATTTGAAGAATAACTCCTGGAACAGGACACACTGCAGAAGCGTTTGGTTTTAGAGTAGAAAGCATCTCGTACTCCAACCATCCCACACATCTCGCAGGTGGCTGTGAAAGAGAGACCATAAAACACATCAACAGTCTGTTAAAAATACTGGACTACTATATACAAGTGAATCTAGGTTTAATTAACATCATATTCTATAAATCCATATTACAGGACACAGAGTTAGCTCCAGGGTTTCTGCCAGCTGTCTATTGAGGAGGGGGGCCCCCTCAGCTGAATTGCTGACCCCCTTCACTAAGATAAAAAACTAAAAATAATAATACACTTTTATGAAATACAATTGTGTGAAATAAAAATTATTAAGACCATTTTAATTAGCATAATAATATTGTGTATTGTAGGATTAAGTGTAGAATAAGTTAAACTGTCAGAGGTGGAAAGTCATTCAGTAGATGACATGTTTAAAATGTTTAATAAATGTGCGTTATTTAGCAAATTGGCATAGCTGTGTTTCCCATCCCCAGATCTGCTGTAGACTAGCCTATACGGTGCACCTTCACCACGCAGGTTCTGACACTTATCCCCTAAACAATTTCCTGCGGGAAACCCTGAGCTCCAAGGCTGACAAAAATTTCCATGTACTTACCCATTCCAGCCTTGCCGTCGGGGTAGGTGTAGACCTGTCCATTGTTCTTGATGATGGGCAGGGTGGCAGGGATGGATGGCACAACTTCATCCTCACTGTCCTCTGAGCTGGAGCTACTGGTGGACTCCTCGCTGCAGCTGTCGTAGCCATCAAACATCCCGAACGAGTCTCTCCGCTTACGTTCTGAACGTGGGGTGCGTTCAGCCTTTACAAACAGGACAGATATTCAGATAAATATTCAACTATTCAAATCCAGGTATAAATGGGTGGGTACTTTTTGGAAAACCTATGTCCTTTAGCAATCTATTCAACCAAAAAGCTTAACAGCCTTGTTTAAAACAGCATGCATCAAAATTGATAAGTGGCAGTGGCTGCACAGTTTTTAGGATGTTTAGCCTAAATGTTATCAAAAAATCAAAGGCAGGTTACATAAAAGCACACTCAAATTGCTGAGAATGTAAATACCAACACTCATCAAGCCCATGAAAACAGAAACAATAATATAAAGACACTATCATCTTTGCTGTCATTGATTTAGTGGCCTAAGATAACAATTTCCTACTCTGACCACCGCAGGAACACCTGAGTCGCTTGCCATGATATTTGATATGATGAAGAGAGCATCCTTTCTGGCAAGACGTTTATAATTTAGCACTGAGCTGCAGTCTGTGCTGAAGTAATGTGTGCGGCGCTAATTACATACCATGCCATATTAAACATTCACAGAGCAAGTAGCTAAATAGTAGTAAGGGCGGCCTTATCTGCCAGTGCTAGCTAACGTTAGCATAGCTAGCTAGCGGAAACCAGTTTTTCCAGTTTGTATTCAAAGCAACAAGGCATACATTTCAAATTAGCTAGCAAGCTATCATCTCCGTATATGTGTAAAATAGCTTGACGTTATTATAGCGTTGGGCTCAGGGAATCTGGTAAGCTTTACAAGTTTTAGTTTCAATTTTCTATCTGAACTGCTAGCTAGCTACTATAAACATAACAAAGGAGGAGTGCTAGCCGAAGCAAATCCTCCGTAATCGGAACCTGACGGCCCTAATATCTTACATATTTACTTACCAAATCCCTTGTGTCCTCCATCAGCCCTTCATATAGATAATGTTCTATTTCACTGCGCTAGCCAATACGAATAAAACCCATCAATTTGGGATGCATTAGCTTTAAAACACCAAAGTGTAAAAACGAATACTACCAAGCAGGATATCAACAATTACTCCGTTGTTTATGCGCATGTGCAAGAGTAACCTACTTTCATGTGATTGGTCAATCCAGAATGGGGGTCAGGCTGATGTAGAAAACAAAACATTGGACATCGCTCTGAAATGTAAATGAATGAAAGACTCCCACATTGGGACAATCTCCCTCTCATAAAGAGATCAATATGTTGATTTTTTTCCTGAATTAAACCTATGATCTAACAAACACTCACGGGCCACTGCAAAAATCAAGCCATCATAGTGGCAAGACAAGTTTGCCATTAGCCAGCACTGAAATGAGGTCAGAGCAATACATACTTCATGCAACCATTTGAAATTGAAACATTGCCCTTCATTTTATTTATAAATATAGATTACGGTGTCATATATGGATTCTCTAGAAGTGAAGGACTCAACACAACGATTAAGACATAAAATAAATCCTTTATTTATTCTGTGCAATCTATTATACCTCTGCAGACAAACTAAAATCTTATGTCTGATAGCTAATGATATACATTAACATTTCCATATTTAACAAAATCTGATAACCATGTTCAAAAATGTTTAATAACAACATAAATAACATCTGAATTCTTTCAATCTTAATTTTCATACAGGGAAAGGAAAATGTCAAAGGCAAACAAAACTCAAAGCCCACTGACTAGCTGCCTTCTGGTTCCAGTGAGTCATATCACAGTGCTTAAAACATCAATAATACTGGTATTCTGGTTTTTCTTCCTCTTTTCACTTCCTTAACAGCACACATCTAACATTGTAACAACACACAAAGCAAAGCAGCATCAGGCATAACGGAACAGTGGCTGAACATTGAAAGGCAGAACATAAGCGCAAGAATTCCTCCTGTATCTAGGTAACGACGGTAAAGTAAATTTGGCTGGAAGAACTGCCTGTTGCACACTTGTCAAGTAAGTAAGGCTTCTTGATGAGGATTCATGTGGTTGGGCCTGGGTTAGATATGAAGTGTCCACTTCCTCCCATTTGAATTGATGCAAAGGAGTGGATGGTCCATCCTGGAAGCTGGGGACACATCACAGTCTGTTTGACCCCATAATTAACATTTTCTCTCAGCATGTACAGCATACTATTTTTGCTGGCATGGATAGTGGTTCACAAACCCTTTATTACATACTTGGTAAGCCATCAATTATATATTGAAATCATTTCAAAAATGAAAATTAAATACCTTGACATTTACGTCTTTGGTCTTAAAGCAGCTCATCCTCTATGACATCGTCAACGCTTCCTGAGATTGAGGCGACCTCTGCAGTACACAGAGAATACATGTGAGTTAATTGACAACCGACAATCATCAGACCAGCAATCTGTACGTGACATACGCTATAGCCTTCACAAAGGAGCATTTTACTTTTTTGAACTATCACCTTTTTTTTTTAATTCACCGCAGTGTAGAACCCTATAGTGCCACCCTTGGAGAATCAGAGGAAGTGCATTTGAATGACTGCATGTTTACCCCTAGTCACCTGAATCACGAGTCACGAGTGCTTCCTAATGTGGTTAGTTACATACA
>OMKK01000193.1:0-13639 GCA_900302305.1 Polymixia japonica | reverse complement strand
AAAAAAAGTGAAATTAGGAGTTCTCATTCAACATTCACCTGTGAAATTTGTTGGATATGAGCAACTGTCCCCCCTGTTCACTGCACATTTCTGTTGCACATCTCTGTCGAGGTCTTGGCTGCACGTCACTGCAAGACGTACTGGTGATCGGTCCGTTTGCCATCCCAGTGTCACCTGCTGAACTGCATATGACCGAGGCTCTTTATCAGCCTGTTCAAACTCAACGGCATTACCGCATACGCCAGAAAAGACTGACCTCCTCTCTTGTGGGATCCCAATGCCTTCCCTCTCATGTTCATGCAATCCATTTTCCAGATTCTCAGCTTTCTCATATATTTCAGATCCATTTTGGTAAATATTGGCCCCACCTTCCATCCTATTCAGTTCTACCACAAGTGAGTACGGTGGCAATAGTCTTTTTTTTCTTTTCCGTAGATCCTGCTCCCTGCCGCCATTTTCTTCAAAGCAGGATTCGGGCTGAACATGGTTACCACCTGGCTCCACAAATCCCATGAAACTAACCCCACTGCTACTGCTAATATTCCCACTAAGGCAGCTGCTATCACTCAGTGTAACCACACTTAGACCCCCTCGACTGTCCTTTCCATCTTCCTCTACCTGGCAAGAGTCGTCCCCTGGGAGGGAGCAGATAGACGTGGAACTTATGCTGATGGCTCCTCCGCTGCAGCTCTCTGGCAGACTCTCCTCCTCCATGCCCGAGGTCCAACAGGAGCTGACACTGTCTTCCGGAACTCCTTCCGCAGATGACTCGGTTGCTTCACACTCTGCATCGCCTTCATAACTGCTGCCTTCGAAGGGGATGTTGTCACTGGTTGTGAAGGAGTCCAACTCTGAGGTCAACATCCCATCATACGACGAGCACGTTTTGTGTGTGAGTTGCAGCACCGGGGCTGAGGCATTGAAATTACCGAGGCTAGTATTGTGGTTTGGAGCGCTGGACTCAATGGGAAGCTTTTCAGTTGGGGTGGAGTTCATGAAGCTGTGACCAAATTCAGACGAGGGGTTGTCATCCGTGTGAGCTCTATGAAGCTCTCTTGATCTCAGTAAATGTGAGGAAGGGGAAGATGATAACACCTGCTCCAATAGCCACTCTCCATTTTGGCGAGAAGTTCCTTTACTCAATCCCATTCAAAGTAACAACAGCAATAGAGGGGGAGAGAACAATTGTTTTGATTTTGCTAGAATCACTCAATTTACCCCTTCACCGTTCATCAGATGTTTGCGTTGAACCTACCTGATAGGCTGATACAGGAGAGACTTAGCTCTGACGTTGCTCCTATCACGTCATCCTGCAGGGGGACAGGAAATAAGGATGTTTTAATTTGTCAAAGGAAAAAAGAAAACAGTCTGTCAGAAAACAGTCTGTCAGCACAGGAGTCTCATCATCCCATTCCCTCATTTGAACCAGATGAAGTCAGCAGACCTCTGCCACATTACTTTTCCTTTGCTGTTGTCACCGTTGGCGGCGATGCGGCCAATAACCGTCCGGGCCCCTTCACTCACCAGCATCCTCTGCAGACAGCCAAAGTTGTCTCCATCACCCCTCCCGTTCTCCGTATCCTGGCAACTCTCAGCATGGCCCAGCAGTATGAGCTCCTCACCCAGGTCCACAGCCTAAAAAATAAAAAAATAAAAAAATAAAAAATAAAAAAGACCCAAACACAGATCACATAAGATGTGCAACCAGAACAAGGGACAGAGTTCATAAACCAAACCTTTGACACACAAGATACGTGGCCAGCTACAGCCATGACGAGATGAGCGGAGACCCACAACACACCTTGCCCTCGTTGTTGTTGTAGAGCTTGACACTGGGCCAGGAAGAGAGCTCAGAGTGAGAGTAGCTGCACAGTTTGGCCAGCAGGGGTCGCCATTCCGCACAATAAGTCAGCCTGTCGAAGTCATCCAGGGCTGCCTCGGACCACACCTCTCCTGGAAAACAGGAGAAAGACGATTGGTGTTGGGATCGTACAACCTTAGTCTTATTTATATGTGAGAAAGTAAAAAAGAATAAAATAAGTAAAAAGACTTTACCTGCTGGCTTCACTCCTGCTAAACTACACTCTATGGCTTGGAATGGTAAACTGAGAAAGTCACTCCTGAAATGAAAATGCCAAAAAAGTAAATAACCAAGTTGTGTCATTCTGTAAAACATTATGTACTATTATTAACTATCACTGCAGTATTTCCTTCACCCAACAACTACTGACAACCCCTCACCTCATACTGCGGAGGCTGTCTCTGGGCAGCTCTCCGTTGTCCCCAAAGTCCACGTAGTACAGGTCCACCAGACCAGAGCCTAGGACCCCTAACACCCTGGCTCGGTTCCATGTGCCATGGTCACGATATGGAGCAGCCACAATGTCCCCTACCACAATGGTCTCTACCCTGTGTTCCTGAAGGAGATAATTATTGTCGAGACACTTAGAAGATGTGTTATTATCTTAAGATTATGACGTGAGGTCACTTGGTAAACAGTTTGCTCAGTAGAATTTTTTTCCAGGCACCTTTTGCAAAATTCTACAATAACATGCCTTGTGTATATATTCCCTTTCTATTACGTTCTTTACAACAGTATGTATAAAAATTGTAGGGTTTCTCCTTACAGTCGGGGTGCCGTTGCTGTAGAAGCGGCCCATCTCCTCAGTCAACTTGTCGAGCTGAAGAGAGCGTACCCCCAGAATCTGGATCCAGAAGTGATTTGGGTTCTCTGAGGCTGAAACATAAACCTCCAGGTGCTCGTCAGGCTGGAAGCTAAGATCTGGGCTGGGAACTGGAAACAACATAAGGGGAGGGGAGAGGAGAAAGTGATCTCCCAGTGGAGATTTGGACAAATGCGGCTTCTTTTGTAGAACATTTTTTTTCAAGGCTCAAAAGTCAGCAGGATGCAAACTCACTTTCAAACTTGGACACTTCAGAAAGAGAGTCTGGTGAGACAATATCCTCCTCCTCATTCTCTGGATGTGCGATTTGGAGCAACTGCGCCTTATCACACAATCTTTCCACTTCTCCTTTGGTCCCATTGGTGTGAATAAGCTCCTTTTCCTCTGGCTTGACAGAACAGGGACTGTTGTTGTTTAAACCCACAGTCGGTTCAATCTCAATGATCTCTGACTTTTGACCTTCAAGGTCCTGGGGTCGCCGTTTCTGACGGAGGGCAGACGACTGGGTGATTTTCCTTCTCACCGTTGTGTCCTCTCTGACTTTCTCCAGAATCATCTCCTGATAACAGATAATGAAATTAACATATCAGTAAAATTCAGTGCACTGGATTGGAAAAAAAAAAGTCAAAGTGACACAACAGCATCATAGCTTGCCGAGTCATCGCTTTCCCCTCACCTTGGCCTGTCTGACTTCCTGACGTGTCCCTGTGATTGTCACTTTGCCCTTTGCCTCAAGGCCCTGCGCCCTCTCCTTGGGACACACTACTCTGGCCCCGGTGGTCCTGGTGATTAGCTTCAGAGACTCTCCCCCACGGCCTGCAACACACAGACGCATTGACATACACACATAGACACACTACGTCAAACACTAAAAAATGGTTTAGCAGGGACAAAATCTAATAAGCAAGTTTAATAGTAGATGGGCCTGTGTTGCATTATCTCAATGTAAGTACTAAGAATAAAAAGAAATGGTAGAGGTCTAGAAGTCAATCCATTTCATCCACAACAGACTTTTTTTAGTTTGTGCTACCTATGATCCGTCCAAAGGCGGTTTGAGGCACCTCCAAGACTTCAGTTGCTGGCTCACAGTCTGTGGCCAGGTTCTCCAGGACACACCTGGCCAGCAGCACCTCCTCAGGGGAGCCTTGCAGCAGTACAGATACAGCAGTCTGGGAGCTGAGCTCCCTCGACTCCGATAACACCCGCACATGAGCTCCAGACTTCAGATTCACCTGAAGAAGAAAAAAGTAAAAGAGGGTGAAAGAGAGAGGGGAGGGGCATCAGGAGAGTCAAGTTGGAAGTTGCGATACAGCAGGAATACAGAGAGCACACCAATACAGCAAAACCTAAAAAAAAGATTCAAACATCTAGTATAAATGTGACCATTAGGGATGAGCCAAACGCATCAGAGCTCCGAAGAGGATTGAGATCCTAAATTCAGATTTCGTTCAGTTCCTAAATTCAGTTTTTTTCCCCTTCAAAAAAAAAAAAAAAAAAGCTAATTAGTTCCTTCCTGGATGTTTGTCAATATGTGTTTTTCTATACTGATTGAGCTTTGAATAGCCTGACAGTTCCAATGTATCCAATGTATAGTCTATAAAAAGAGATGTGCTGCCAGCACCGTTCAGCCTTCCACGTGATTCATCTCCACATTCACTACATTGCTGCCCAAAGCCTGAGGTGAAGTTACAGCAGATGTTCAAGAAGTCACCATGTGGAAACATGTTACTACCGCTGATAATCCAAAAAAGGTGGAATGCCAAATATGGCAGCAGAAATGGGCAAACCATGGTGCCACTACAATATATCTTTGTAACATTGTTTGGATATATTTTGAATATATTTTTTAATATATATTTTAAATATATTATTAAATATATTAATATATTTAATATATTATTTTAATATATTATTATGAAAACAAAGCTTCAAAGTGTAAAGAATGGCATTCGGGCCAGCCCTAGTAACCATAGAGGCAGCATAGACCCCTAATGGTTGTGGAATTAGCTTTCAACTCTTGACCACTTCCAATGGTTTATACCTAGTATTTGTGTTTGGTATTGCACTACTCACCATATCCAGAAATGTGGCCTGTTGTCTGGATATGTTCCTATAAACCTCTAGGGGAAGTGTCATCCTAGACTCCTCAGTGTTGGGAGGCTGAGCTGTTAATGGTAAAAAACAATTCACACAAAATCCTTGATTTATTATCTATCCACTGTTTTGCTTGTGTACAAGTTGATTACATTTGCCTATTGCATGGTAGGTCATCAAAGGCAGAGACTCACAATAGTTTGTGCTGCTTATGTGGCGGTAGACTATGTAGCCCACTGTGGCCCCAACCGAGAGGCCTGCAGCCAGGGCCACCATTTTGCCTGAGCTGAGGGTGCTCTTGTGACCATCCTTCACTGCATCCATGATATGCCGTGCACCCAGCGGGAGACTCCACCTGAACAGAAATGTGTAAAAGTCTCTTTCCATTGGAGGTGTTAGGCCCATGACTATCCCAATTGTCCCACAACTACATTTGACTTGTCTTGTTTGCTTTGTTTTCACGCTGGCAGCCATTCAGCCCACTGTCCATTCAGCAGCTCTTCCATCTGAGAAATGTCTTTGCATGAAGGCAGGCCACTATCATTGCTTTAAAAATGCATATGCGTGTAAAAAGGCTTTTTATTGCATTCATAATGTATCAGTTACTGTCTTGTAACAGCAACAGTGTGTTGGATTGTTGGGCAGCTAGTTGAGTCATGCAGGCACAAAAAAAAAGAAAGCAATAGCCAACCTGATTTTAATACACTATATTGTTATGATGCAGACACTCAGTGCATCAGATTACATTACTTGGCAAAATGTTGATCATTAGCACGCAAAATGTACACAAGCACCACACAGACACACACACAATAGTCATCTAAATGATTAGACATTTAGTGTATATGCATACACACAGTGCTGCGGTTCTTTTTAAAGCAGCAAGCCAAACTGCCATGGCCCCAGTCCTGAGTGGGACTGCTGGAGTTAATGAAGTGGAAGCTGCTGTAGACAATAAATACCAGGGTTGCGCTACGTCCAGTCATTTCTTTTGTATGTGGGGAAAATACAGACCTCCTTCAAGAGCACAGTATATCCCCACCCCTCCTCATTTCTTTTAGGTGTTTACTACAACTATGACTCCCAAAATGTACTGGAGCTAAGTCAACAATGAAGTGAATTATGCCCACTCAGGACTAAGGAGCAAACACAACGCCACCATGCAGATGCTTGTCTCACTGGGAGAAGAGGGATCTGGGGCTGTAGTTGAGAAACACATGGGACTTTGACACGCCCACGTCCATCTTGGAAAAATCGTGACAAAATGACACAAATCTTCTCAGATCTTGGTTCTGATTTATTTTTTTTAAATCCCCGTACAAGACTACTGATAGATAGCCTAAAAAGGAAAAACATTTCAGCACCCAGAAGATGGCCTTGTAAAATAACCTGTACTTATGAATTAAAACATAATCTAGTAATTTGTCAGTAGTCATATGTACTTTGATGTCTTCAAGAAACCTGCTGTGAAGAGTATGCCGTTGGCTATGGTAGGCAAATAAATAAAGGCTAGGACTCCATATATCTGCTGACCTTACCTGCTGCCCAAAACAATAAGGCGACTACAAGTGACACAGCTAGTGGAGAAGCTTGGTTAATTCGTATGCAAACCTTACATTCTGTATTTTTAGAAAGATAGATGATCAATGTCGTGTAGATCCTGTCTTCATACTGACATAGACTAAAGAGACTAAATGCAACATATTGCATTCAATCCTACACCCGGCTGCAGTCTTAATTCTGCAGGCTGACTGCAACGTTTATTCATAATAGCCCAATAAGTTAACATAGATTACTGACACAAAAGTAGTATAATCTAAAACGTGGGGGGGGTGCCCACTGGCTGCATTATTCATTATTACGCACTTCAAATCATAAGAGGGGCAGAGTAACGTTATCTAATAACTAGCTAGTTAACCTTGGTCACTTTATGTCGCTACTAGCTCCCCAAATTCATGCCACATAGACTGTTCATTTTGTCAACAAAAAGAGGTTGTGTACCACAACCAAGTATCAGCAACAATCGACCCGTACATGCATCGTTTCTGTAGTCAGAGTGTCAATACGGTCTATACGTCCGCTAACCCTGCTAACATTAGCTAGCTCCTGGTGACACGCACAAATCGCATACGAAGAAGAGGTAACATCAGCATCACAGGCATTGCGAATTAACACGCGTTTGAATACCGTCCACATCTAATTCATGAGTTGAAGAGTAAAGAAGACAATTATAAAATAACGAAGGGCACTTACAAATGAACCTTCACTCTCTTTCGACCGCAGCTGGTCTGTGAGCACCATCAAGCGTGGGGCGTAAAGGATGTCGCACAAATGACGGCTGTGATTGGTTGAAATCTACACTTCCCCGTTATTTTTATCCAATCGTATCTAACCAAATATAACGTTGCGGCAGAAGAACAGTACCTCAGCCTATTAGCGGTGAGATAGAGAGCCCGGTGTTTGCGCTTGTTTGTATTTCCATAACCTAGTTCCCAGGCTTTCTCATTTCACATGGAGAAATAATACTATTTTAAATTTGCCGATTTATTGTGAGACGCGCTAAGGTTTCAAACAATTTCTGCTGATGGAGGTGGCCAATTTTGGGGGTTATCTACTAATTGCACAGGCGCTAATATAAGCCTAATAATTACAAAAATATTTAAAATAAATTGTTTTTAGGAGTATTATGCTATCTATTGACATTACACGAACTGCAAACCTCATTATGCTTTAAAGATAACTGAGTTGAGCTTAAACAAACATTATTCTAACAAAATATAAATTATAACTGAACTAAATGTGAACGGAAATATGCATTTTATGTGTTAAAATGCATCCACTGAGCCATAAGCAGCCATGGCCGAAAGGCCTCGACATGATTTAAATATCATGGACATGCACATTGCAATCATTAATTAATTTAACCACCAGCCTTGGTCAATCCCATTAAGTGGCTTAATTCCATAACCTCTTCCCAATAGTTTGCGCATTGAGACTGTTCTAAATGCAATAAGGATAATGTGCAACAAATAGCGACCACTTCTTTTTGTTTCATCACATGCGCTAAAGGCCTAGTAGAGCAGACCCTATGAGTTTTTTTTATTTATTAAACACAACCACAAATCTGTAAATAAAAAAGACCATATTTATTATCATGACATACTCAATACATAAACAAAATTTGAAAAATAACTGAAATAACTTTACAGACATTTAAAAAAATACAAAATATACATTTATGTATCTTGTGAACATCCATATTCCATCACTTTCCAAAGTTAATTGCCACTGGGTTCTGCTCAGAGCATATGCATGGATATGTTATCAAAATGCAAACCCATAGTTTGCAATAGAGGGCTGAATGAGATTTGCAGTCAGAAAGTGTGGTGAGAAAACACCTGCAATTCATACTTGACTGAATTTAATTCACATTGTGCAGTGAACAAACCATAGTGGAACAACAAAAACAATTTAACATCAACATTGACCAAGACTGAGCACTCATCGTGTCTTATTCATGCAGCATAGACCAAATGTTAGTAATGATACAAGAGTAACCAAAGTATAAAACAGGGCAAACAAAAATATAATCACATGTTGTAAATGTATCAATGCATTGCAATGTACTGTGTTAACTTCCCAGATTCTCTGTTCCTTAAAAAAAAAAGATCTACGTGACTTTAGTACCTTGGATGCTGCAAGATTACCAATCAGTGCTTTTACAACAAACCGTCCACCAGTGCTCCCGCAGTTGTGCATCCCCAATTCAAACATACGCTTGAAAGGGGATGCTAACAGTTAGGATGACTATGAAGGGCACATTTGTACAAGCAAACACAAAAGACACCATGTTTTTTGCAATCTTGGGATCAGGCCAGACTGTAAGTGGACTTTAGTTTCTTTGTTTTGCATTCATGCAAAGAGGGTTGGGTGGGTGACTTCTAGCATGTCGTAGTTAAGACTTCAAGCTATGTATCACCAGTGGATGGCAAGATAAACCCATCCTTACAGCAGTACTGAATGACATAAGAAGCACGAATGCACAAGAAAGAAGGCTAGTCTGGCTGAAGAGACCATCGATGGTACAGACCTCAGCTGTTCCTGGGACACATTTACTATTTGGATCAATAGGCCTAAATACACCGTATAAATAAACTGGGTAGAGAGCTGCAGGCTAGAAGGGAGATTTGAAGATGTTTATCACAGGAAAAAAGATGAAATACGTTAGATCCTTAATCCCTGGAAAATGCTGGTTAGAGGATAAAACGAGACAGCAGAGAACATTAAAACAGCTTTGTGGAGGAACTCTCTTCGGCCAATCATTTGTATACTTTAACTGTGTTGATCTCCCTTAACCGAAAAGTATCCTGAGTGCCTATCTGTCCCTACCCTACAAGTTTGTATAATAACTGATGAAATACTCAGGCAGACAGTCTGAGAGAAAAGGCAACCAAATTATATAAAGCACCTTTCATAAGACTCTGGTATCTAGAATACCACAGAATAACCTTTTTTTCTTTTGTTTAGGAGAACTCTCACTGCAGTATTGTGGACTTGTTAAGGACTTGCTAAGATCACTGTTCAACCATTTGCAAGGATTCTCACATAAACATAAAAAAAACATTGTTCTTTCATACAGTGCATGGGTAAAAGTGGCATGCCAGTACATTCTTCAGATAAATAGATAGATGTGACTAATCAGATTTAATCCTTCACAGAAAAATAAAATTCATCTTCATTCCTTATTGCGTTACAGCAGGACTGGCCTCGGTTTAGCTCAGGAGTTGATGTGTGTGGGTAACAAAGACCATTTGTTCAAAAATAACTTAATAAAGAACATTCTCTTGCAAGCTAGCATAGTGGAGATTATGTTTCTAATGTGGCGCAAGGGCTTAATCACAGAGCGGTCCACAGAAAGCCAGGTTATAAATGCTTCCTTGTAACATTTGTTTTCAAGCTGTCCAGAATCGCAAGAGAGGTAGCTTTACATAGTTTCCTGTAAATATCCAACTACGGGCATCTCAAGCCAATATGAAACCTTAAGACATTATCACAAACTCTAGACAGACCCAAATGCCTTCATATGAATCTACCCTTTGCTTTAAGCCCTGGATGACGGCCACAAAGGACTACATAATTCCAATCATGAAGACACACTGACATTCACATATGTCCTGTAAGTGAAGGATGCGCTAACTTAATGATATGCGTCACAGTTCAATACAGGTCCTCAAGCTCTGCGTGGATGGATGAGGATTAAACTTCATCAGTGCTGAAATCCCTCTAAAGCATTGTGACAGTTAGACCAAGAACAATCACTAAGGAATTAAGATGAACTTAACACCTGAGTTCTGTCGAAGTGAAGTAGCCAGTCTACTGCGTTCTGTGGGCGCTTGAGGACCTATATCTGGAACAGTTGTGAAGCACAAGTTGAGAAAGACCATGCAGAAGTGTGTCTCTCGGTGATTAAAGCAAACAGGGAGAATAAAAGTGATTGTGAGAGAGCATAATCTTTTCAAAAACATTCCTCATGCCTTTAAAACAAATTAAATATCATACAATTAAAAAGTCTCCTCTTCTTGGCTATTTCCCCATCAAAAGGAAAAGAGAAGTTAATATGCTTTGGAATTTTCCTTTTCTGCCCCTTCCAATAACCCTGATAAAATAGAAATCATTTCAATAAAATAGAAATCAAGAATCTCGATTAACTGCATCATAAAAGCCCTAACAATGCAATTTGGTTGGTATCTGCTCCACCCGACAGTTGCAGTGCTTCTGGGCTGGTAGGTTGAGTGCCCTTGAAACGAGGCAGGAGTGGAGAGCGTTAGAGGGGGGTGCTATTCACACTCCGCCCTGCACTCATTTCCAGAAGGTTGATTGGTTCCCAGTATTGCCACACCACTGAGTTCCTTGGAAGGAACCAATCAGAACGGAGAGTTCATTCCCAGCTTTGTTTCGAACTGTAGCTTCTGCCTCTTCTGGTAGCGAACCCGCACCCTACAGTGAAGAGAAGGGACAGATCGCGCCGCGTTATCAAGAGATGATCAAGTCGTGGCTACTATGTTTCACTGACTCTTCACTCACGTCGATTGACATCTCTCCACTTTTCACTGCGAAATCCCCTTTTCATATGAGAGATGAGAGAAAATGAAAGACTTATCTCTGAATAATCCTCTTATACCACTCGAATCACATCTGTTTTCTTTGCAGTCTTAAAACTGTTGGCCTAGTCCGTTTCACTTTCTCCCCTCCTTCTCTCAGCCATCTGTCGTTCACAAATATCTCCCATGCTACACAGGCCCATAAAACACGTGGTATTTAACCTTCACACGGACTACGGAACATCCCTCCTCTTTTTTCACTTAAACCATGACAAACGTGTTTAAAAGGCAGCTTTCCCCTGCCTCCCATCTCGTATTACTCCACCTCACTGTAACGCTAACCGCTATAGCTCGGCCTTTGCTTCGTACCGTATCTCGTGCAGCTTAACCATCTCGTTGACCAGCACCACCAGCAGCGGGGACAGTGAGACGAGCAGCCAGGCCAGCAGGGGTATGTCCTCAAGGTTAAAGGTCATGGGGCTGCCCCGGTCGCGCCACAACTGGTAGTCCACCGTGGCCTGGACCACCTGGCCGAGCAAACTGGGGGAGGGAAAGGAGCGAGGGAGAAGACTAAGAGTAAGAGTGGAGGTAGCGAGAAGGGGAACGAGAAAGAGCTCACGAGTAATGACTTACACCACAGGGACTGTGAGACACCACCAGGTGTTGCCGAAGGGACTCTTTCTCCACAGAGGCTGAGAGCGGTGCACGTAGCTCAGGGAGATGACCACTGGGAAATTCACAAAGAAGTAGTAGGTAATAAAAACATAATTAGGTTTTACTGTTGTTTCGGCTGCATGAGTGTGTGAGAGTTCATACCTGTGTGCAAGGCCAGGAAGCCTGCCATGACCTTCTGAGTTAGCAGCAGACCATTTGACAGCTCACTGAACCACTGAGGGGCGTCCTCAGATGAGCTGCGTTCACAAACGCAAACTGAATAGTTATTACATTATTCACATAACCTCTCATTTTGCTAGCTATCTGATGTGGTTGCCAGTAAACTGTGCATGTATTTGCTTAAACATCCTTTATTTTCATATCATATAATATCAATGGCTGCTCCTACCTGGCTGTGAGGATGTGAGTGCAGACGATAGATGCGTTGTTGGTCATGGTCAAGTTGCTGGTTCTGAGGCAGATTTCTTGTAGGGTGAAGCCAAAGCCCAGCAGGTAGGCACATACCGTCAGACCAAACTTCAACAGAAAACAGCCCAGGAAGTAGTTCTGGGTCTGGTGAAAGAGGGCATGATGACAAAACGTCAGAGACATTAATCGCACCACTATTTATATATGCTGGTTAATACTAAGGGTGATACACTTTAGCAATACGTCCGCAGTAGCTAAAGCAAATAAAATGTATACAGTAGTGACAGGTGCAGCTGGAGTCATGTGATCCTACCTTCCTAGGAATGGCATCTAGATTCTTCCCTGTTGCAACTGTCATGACTGAACTGTCTGGTGGCTTCCCCAAAAGTGACACACTGTCAATACAATATGTATGCATGGTTAGTATGACATTCTTCTGCACGGCGAGTTTGTGCGCGAGTGAGAGTGTGTGTGTGTGTGTGTGTGTGTGTGTGTGTGTGTGTGTGTGTGTGTGTGTGTGCGTGTGTTATGTAAGCATGACTGTAAGCCCTCTCGGCCCCCTTCATTAGAGCTGCTGTTCCAGCTCCTGCTTCCCACCGGTCACAGTTCGTTGACCTCTGGGCCACAGCTGACATGGGAAAGGGATGTCCCTGCGTGACTGCGGCTTCTCTGCGGTCCGTCCGTCTCCTTGCGTGTCTATGTGTGGTGTGTCCGTCCGTCTGGATGTGTTTTACTTACGCATTCGCACATTTGTGCATCTGTTTTCGCAAAAAAACACTCACAATCAACTTAAAATGAGTGTGTCTAGATCGTACTGTTACTTTATGTGTACGCTCCCCGGCTTCAGTACTGTACTGTACCAACGTATCTTAAAGTTTGTAATTTACTAAGTTATTTTTTGAGGCACTATTATTTTTGGGGTTCCCAGCAACAAATGGAGACACAGGATCAAACTAGATACTCCCATGTTATGCTTGTGTGACCAGAAGTTGTCATGTAAATTGCCGTCTTTAGACTGGGTATATATCCACATTAGGCTTAAGACTCCTTAGACCAAATTATAGTTTTGACTATTATACCGTATTTATGGTTCTGTTGAATTGTTGTTGTTGAGTTTGGGGTTTCAGCTGCTGAATTTCTGAGAATTTGACAAGTGAGGAGAGACTGTGCTATAAATATGGTGTAGTTGTCTCCTGGTGGATGGACGTCGTCAAGGCCCTTATCTGCTGTGTTTTTCTATTTTGAGATTCTTTTCTGAGGAAGTGTTTCCTCTTACTCATCATCACCCAACTGTAGCCCCACCGCTCCCTCCCCTCTTTCCTGAAGCAAAAATAACAAGAGAGAGAGAGAGTGTGTGTGTGTGTGTGTGTGTGTGTGTGTGTGTGTGTGTGTGTGTGTGTGTGTGTGCTGCTTTCTGACGTCATCTCTGTTTTTTGTGTTTCAGGTTACCTCGTCATGTATCGTAGCTCCCTCCAATGATCTGGTGAGATGACCCCTCTCTCTCTCTCTCTCTCTATGTGTGTCTGTCTCTCTCTCTCTCTCTCCCTCTCTGTCTTCCTGCCTCTCTCTCTCTCTCTTTCTCTCTCTCTCTCTCTCTCTCTCTCTCTCTCTCTCTCTCTCTCTCTCTCTCTCTCTCTCTCTCTCTCTCTGCTTCACTCACCCATTTGTTGTTTGATG
>OMKK01000181.1:8372-23782 GCA_900302305.1 Polymixia japonica | reverse complement strand
GTTCAACGGCAGGTCTGAATGAGTGAGTGAAAGAAAGAAAGGAATGGAGAAAAAAAGGAAATGCACAGAATGAGTGAACAGAGGTGTGCTCTGCAAGTAAAGTGGATGTATCCAGCTGTCTCTCGTCTCTCCCCACCTCTCAGCCTGCTCTGTCCAGAAACCCTTCAATCAAACAATTACCATCAATGCTGACCACTGTAGCATCCCCATGTCGCTTTCATTCTTTTTCATTCATTCTTTTCTCTCCTCCTGTGCTTTATGCTTACCAATTATCATCAGGTGCCCCCAGCCAGCCCTCTGTCCTTGTTCCTGTTTCAGCAGGCCTTTCAAACGGCCCTGCATTAATAAGCCAGTTGTTACAAATGAAAAGGGGGAGGAGAGCAGCGATTATTCAAAGTCCTCCTGGGAGAGAGGAAGCCCATGTTTCACACCCAGGGAGAGCAAAAGCACCGCCTGCCATTTATGAAGCTGTCAGATGGCCTGGTATTGAGATTAATAGGACTGGGGAGGAGGGCAGGAGACTGTAAGGGTCCACGACTCAGAAACGTGAAAATGAAAATAATATGTCATGGGCAGCATAGCCTACAAACAGGGTGCGAGTCCTGTATTCATATATTTAGCCTCTTTATCTTTCCGTCTTCCAAGAAAAACGATCTAGGATGGCTATGTTATGACATTGGCTAGGTTAAAAATGTATTCTAACAACCACTGCCCATGGGGTAATGTAGGTGAAACATTAGGTAGGGGTCCATGACTGTCAAAAGGTAAAGCAAGGAAAGCTCAAACAGCAAGTGAAAATCACACATACATACAAAGAAACCCCAAACGTTCAGGCACCATGATCACCAACAGTTTCATGGACCAGTTTAAAGCCACCCACAACAAACATCATCTGTAGGTATATGTCTTGGGATGCGTGCGTGTGTGTGTGTGTGTGTGTGTGTGTGTGGAGGTTAGGGTTATGCATTCTACAAACTGAGGTTCAGGCTACAGCAGAATGACATCGTCACAAACATACAACCCCAATTATTTAATTTAAAGTATTAGTATAAGTACAAGTATTATGCTCATTCCCAGCTCTTTATGTTTATCCTGGGACTCCAATAGAGTAGCTTTGCATGATTCACAGTTCAAAAGAGTCCTTATTTATCTTATATTGGCCCTTTATGCAGCCCCTCTGTTCAGCCTTGGTCTGAAACAAGCCGTATTAGCTCCTGTCTCTTTAAGGCTCCCCTCCCTATAAGCCCACTTTCTTCTGATTGGCCAACATCCTCTTGCCAGTGTGGAGGTTCAGAAAGCAAACTGTAAACCAACTAAGTAACATATAATTTCCCATTCTTTATTGGAAATGGCAACTTCTCAAATTCAACCATACATGTTTGAGCCCGAATCCAATCAGGACTATGAGAGCGGACAGCACGGATATCCGCAGTAACAAAGATTACAGCAGGACGTCTCTGTTTGGTGTACATGTGGGAAATGTGCTAAAATGCCGACTGAAGTGGAGAACGTAACTTCTAAAATGTTATTCTGCTGTCGCCAAACAACTGTATAGTATCTCTCTGCACCGTCGGTTATAGTTGATTGCTTATTACTTGAAAAGATTTGGTTGTAAAGATGTGCATGCATCATCTTTGTGCATGCATCATCTTTTCCTCACTGTCTTTGACCGGGGAACTTTTGTCACTGTCTGGAGCAGATGACCATATAAAGAAATCTGTCAGCTCGAACCGAAAGTAGAAAAAAACATTGGAAACCTAGAGCAGTCAGAAGCCTTAGCTTTTTGCGCATAGTGATTACGTTATCATTTGTTTACCTCATTATTTGAACCTTTGGCCACATTTAATATGAAGATCCGACATTGTAACATTATATATATGACAAATAAGGAAAAGCACATTACCCATTTAATTAACTACATTAACATTTGAAAAAAACAGACAACTTTGAAATTGCATGTATTCAACTGTTAATTGCTGAACTGCTAACTGAATTCATTCATTATATCACTGTCTGTTGCACCTTAGAAACACTGGTTCTGTTTGAATAATTTCAAACTGTGGTCAAAATACAAGCTTTTATGAAGCATCCACTGAAATCAAAATTGACTTCCAATTATGAAATCTATACTTTGCACTCTATGCTGTCTATGTTTATCAGCCCTGTAATCTCAGACTAGGCTCGTTTGAAAGGTCACAATTTTAGTCCCTTAAGAGAGTTATATTTTATATTCTATATTTTATATTTTAATATGCACCTTAAGTGATTGCCCTCAAATTTCGTTGTACCAGTGACAATGATAATAAAACTTTCATTCATTCATTCAGTTTTGTTGCTGATCTGTTCCTTTGCCAGGACAACCTCTTTCATGTCATATTTTACCATCTCCTCACAGCAGACTGACTGATAGGCTACATATGGAACATTAATAATTAATTAATTAATCATATTAAAGTCGCAATCTCGAAGATCTCAGAAGATTTTAATTTAAATAAATGTCCTTTAAGTCACTATCTATCGGCAAATGAGGTAACACAATGGTGACTGAGCCTATGGCCCACTGATGAAAGCCCTTGCATTTGCAGTATCATGAGTATTAAGAACCGGGTACCTGTGGCGACTTTCCCGCCATGCATTAAAATTAGCGTTAGTGATGCATTATCCCTTTGATCACCTGCAATTACTGCTTTTCGCCATAGACATGAGATCTTCGAGATTGCCACTTTAATATGACGTATATTTTCATATCCTTTTTATTCTATCATATATTTTGTAATATACTTTTTACTTAACATACTCTAGTGTTGTTATGTTGGTGCGCTGTGTTTAATTAACTGCACTGTTATTACTATTTCTATAATTAAAAAAGAGGATTAAAAAGGATTTAAAAAGTTAATCTGATCTAATCTGATGGCTACAGATGAAGAAATCAGAGTGATTGCAGCCAAACTAACACCTTAGCCTCTAGGTATGTATTCCCACTACACATGCTAGTTAGCACAGACAGTGGCACATGCATTTTTGAGCCCCCTTTGCTGTCACGCGCATAGCTGTCTGCCTCCATTTATGTCATGTTGTTCTCTGTTGTTTTGGTTCCATGTATGTTGACATCAAGCTAAAGGATATGCTTCTATAGGATATCCTTCCTTGCTCAACCAATCTGCGTAGTTATGACGCCGACGACGACAGTGAGGCTCGACACGAAGTTAGAATTTGGGAGGTATGCATGTCAGCTGCTCCGCAAACCTCTGGGAGGGACGATTACCCACAAACCCCTTCACCACGTCTATATCCATAGACATTTACGTGTACGTAGGGCTGGCCAATAAAATGATAACAATAATTATTGCAATATAATTTTCCTCGATAATATAATGTTCGATATAATTAATTTCCATGCTTAGATAGCATGCACAGAAATGAATCACAAACTGCCAATCAAGTCGCAGGAATAGAGGTGTGCGTTGCGCAAGTTAGGTTGCACAGTGAGAGGTGTAAATTCTAGCCAGCACGTGGTATTGTTTACAGACACAGTAGCTGACAGGCTTGTAGTTGGAGTGGAATAAGCAAAATAAGTGAAATGAGCGACACTGAAAAAAAGCAGTGCCCATGACCAGCTCGAAGGACGAAGACACCGTTGACAAGAAAGCTATTTACAATTCTACAAAAAACAGAGCAGTGTGCACTGCAAACTGTGCCGAAGACACGTGCCATCAACGACAGGCAACACCACAAACCTGTTTCATCATTTGAAACAATATCACCCGTTAGAACACGCAGAAAGTAAGAAATTACAGTCCCAAACGAGTGTTAATGGACCCTCGACAAGCACCAGCAAACGATCGTATCAGCATTTTCCAGCACTAAAGACACAAAGACATCACAAATGCATATTGCATTGCAAAAGACATGCTTCCCATTAGCACTGTCGAAAACGAGGGATTCAAGAAGCTTATCCTTGACACCAGATATGAGCTACCTGGCTGAAAACATTTCTAACCGACTACACTTCCCCAGCTGCAAACTGCCTCATTCTTCACCACTACTTCTGATATGTGGTCTAGTCGCACATCTGAGCCTCACTATTCACTTTATAGACAAAGACTGGAGTCTTCAGAGCAAATGCCTCAAAACAGCTTACTTTCCTGAAGACCATAAAAGTGATTATTTCCCCAGGAATGATTGAAGCATTCGCCTCCTGGGGGCAGAGTGAAGACCAACAAGTACGTATCACAATTGATAGTGGGTCAAACATAGTAAAGGCCACTTCACTCAACAAATGGACACGGCTTCAGTGTTTTGGACATCGACTACACTGGGTTATTGGTAAGTTGTAGCCTGCTTTCTTTAGGGGAGTGTCAAATATCTGTAGAAAGTAATTTCTGGCTAGATTACGCTATTCTGGCCACCATTCTTGTATCGTTAATTCAATGCCAGTCAATTAAATGTAGCTTTACTGGCGTAAAGTCCCACAATGCATTGCCAAAGCTGTAGTAACAATAATGATAATGATAATAAAAATAAAAGAATTTTAAAAGAATCAAATCAATTACGTTCTTTATTGTTCTAGTCCTTTGTGCTTAAAAGTTAAATAGTGATAACATGCATGATGAAGCTATATTTGTAACTGAAATACATGCAATACTGATTTGATGTTCATATCTGTCTGTCTCTTTCTGTCATATTTTCTCTTTGCTCAGAAATATTTTTATTTAACATCTCTAATTCCTTTCCTTTTCTTCCTCTGAGAGAGTGGGGAAGGACAAGAGGGTGGAATGAGCAGTGGGGATGTGTGAAAAAGTTGTGGCTGCCTTCTCCTTCTTCTGGAAAAAGAAGAGAGACCTGGCAACCCTGGGACAAGCTGGTGACAGTCACCTACCAGGTGGGGCTCACCTCAGAAGATGGTGGCAAGGGTGGTGGAGCAGCACAAGGTCATCTCCCAGGTACTCACTGCTGACAAGAAAACCAGGCACTTGGTGCCCACCTGGCAGGACATGGATGTGCTGGAGTCTATGAACGAGGCCTTAAAGCTACTTCTGGAGTTCACAGATTCACTCTCTGGTGAATCATACATTGAGTGTGTCCTACCTTAAGCCTGTGCTGCAGCTCACAAAGGACATAAGGAATATCTCAATGAGAAGTATGATGACCAGATAACAGATGACCTGCTTGATATGGCATCCTTGGTCGATCTATGTTTCAAGACCCAACATATCAAGCCAGACAAGATTGAGACCATCAAAATGAGAGTGGTGTCTGAGATTCTGGAGGAAGACCAAGGCCCATCCACTTCACAGGCTTCATACAGAACAGAAGTAGTAGTGGCAGTGGGAGGAGCTGCTAAAGCTCTACCTGCCAAGAAGAAGCAGAGGAAGTCACTGGGCAGCTTTTTTAAGAAGCCATGCCCCAGCAACACAGGACTCAGTGATATGCAGTCAGTGGAGGGGGAGCCGGAGAACTACCTCATGGCTCCAGATGCAGACAGTGAAATGGAACCCCTGGATTGGTGGAGGATGCATGAGAGAAACTTTCCAAGATTGAGCCAACTAGCAAAGCGCTACTTGTGCATCCCTGCCACCAGCTCCACCTCTGAGAGGATTTTTAGCACAAGAGGGAACATTGTGACCTGTCAAAGGGCATATTTAAAACCTGAGACTGTAGACGGCCTTGTCTTTCTTGCCCGTAAATTGTAGGGTAATGACTTTGCCTGTTTAAAACTTGTATAGAAGATACTGACCACAGTTGATATTTTTCTTTTGTCTATTTATTTTGTTTACATTGTCAGCTAAAACACAAAATGTTTCAAACCGTCTGTACAAAGGGCTTGGCATGCTTTCTTTGTCTGTGTATTGTTTTATTTATTGACATTATCCTTTAAAATACTTTTAAACTTTGCAGTCTGAGCCATCTTACATGTGTGCTGCAATACTTTATTTTTATTTTATTTTGCTGAGGAAAAAGGACTGAAAAAGAATTTTACTTAATTTTACAAATTTTATTTTTATATTTTGATGTTGAAAAAATATTTCATCATTATAATTGTTTTCAATGTTCTACCTCAGATTTGTGAAATGTTCTGCTGTTTGGCAAATGTTTGTCATGTTCTGACCTTAAAGAATAGTTTAAAACCACAATTAACTGTCTGGTTTCTTCAACTTTCACTCAGGAGCAAAAAGCAGCCTTTAAACTTGAAAGAAACAATGATTTGACATTTATCATGATAATCATCAATATTGACTGATATGAAAATTTTTATCGTGATAACATTTTTGGCCATATCGCCCAGCCCTACGTGTACCTTCGCTGAAGTATATCCCAACCTTTACACAAGCCTCCCCAACATGTTTGAAAAAAAGAGGACCCATATAACGCTGTTGTTAGCAGTAGCTGAAAGTGGGTGAGAGGCGCCAGCGGAATTCTGATAAATCACCTCTCAAGTCAATGTTTACTTTTCAATGGTGGGAAGGGCTGTGACAAATAACCTGGCTGAAACCATGTTGAGCAAGAGTGAGATTGAAGTAAAGACCAGCATGTGTGGATAAGTGCTCTATGATTCTGAGACAGAGGTGTGTGTGTGTGTGTGTGTGTATTGGTGCAGGTCATTCACCTGCACACCTGAAGTTCTGGGCGGTGAGCCCCTTCTCCACGGCAAGACAGGTGAGGATACTAAGGAAACTGGTGGTGACTGACTGGCGCTTGACTCTCTGGGCCTCCCTCTGTCTTCTCTCCCTGGACGGCCTTGATCTCAGTAGCACCCCCTGGAGGCTTGGAGGTCCTTCCCCAGACTCCTCTCCCTCACCCTGGGCAGGCCTCTGGGCCTCTACCGCCTCCCGCAGGGCCTCCACCCAGTCCTGAGCCTTGAGTTGACTTTCAGCCCGAAGTCGGAGTACCTCTGTGGAGAAGATGGCCTGGAAACAGTACCCAGGATTATTGGAACCCCTGGTCCATGGTTCTCCATTCTCAGGCTCCTGGTCGTACTGCACGGCCAAACAGGAGGCCAGGGGGAGCCGGAGGACAGGTTTAGACACAGGCCCACGGCCCTCGGTAGGGAAAGCCTGAAGACCAGATCGGGTCAGGACAAATGTATAGGCCCGCCAATTGTTCTGGTCTGTTAGCTGGTGGAGCAAACCAGCTCTGAGGACGTCTTGGTAGCGTTGGGTGAACAAGGGCAGGGCTGTGGGTCTAGTCAGGACTGCAGCAGTAGGCAGGAAAGCAGGCACGGCCTCTGCTGGGGTGTCATTGTCACCATTCAGTCTGGTGTCAAGCCCTGAGGGGGAGGGGGATGAGGAGGGAGACATGGGCATTGGACATTTGGCTACCTGTTGATTCTCTACTACAGTTTTATTCTGCTGTTGCTGCTGCTTTGCAGGCCTAGCGGCAAGAACCCTCTCCCACATCAACTGTCTCCACTCCATAGCCTCCCACTGGTTTGCTGCCCTCAGCTGGAGACGAGTGCTGTTGAAAAACAAGGCTTGGAGTGTGCGCTGGTCGGTGGGCTGGGGGTGGGAGCTCTGGCTGGGCTGTGTGGTAGGTGCGGGTGAGGTGACACTCTGGCAGTGGGATAGAGAGTAGGCTGTACCAAGCTGACGATTGGCGCTGCTGTCCAAGGCGTAGAGGCGGAGCTCGCAGTGGGTCAGCTCCACGTGGCAGGGGGTCCAGCGGACCCGTGGGGCCTCACGCTGCTCCAGCTCCCCCTGCTTGACCACGTTGCCACTGCTACTGCCTTTATCAGCTAGACAGGGAGAGAGAGAGGAAGAGGAGAGGCAAGGGAAGGAAAGTGGAAGACAGAGGGAAAAGGGAGAAAGGGGAAATAGATTAGCAATATTTTGGACGTGTAAACCCTGTAACCCCCTTCCCCTCCACTTCACCCACCCACACATTACAATTACTTAGGCTTAAAGGAGAAGTTCACTTGAAACTAACTTCACAGTGTTGGTTACTCACCTCTCTGTCTGTCGAATCCCAATTTAAGTTTGTATGTCTGCGTAAAAATTGATGCCGTTAGAAGCCGATACAACGGGCTGAATTGGGGCCCATTGTTAGTTTATCCAGAGTTAAAAACAGCATACAAATGACCATCAAATATCCCAAAATGGCTCATGCTGTATAATCCAAGGGTTATGTAGCCAAACGATAGCACAGTGGGTCCAAGAAGTGTATTTCCTCCAGCATTTAATCCCATAGAAGCAACTGAATGAGCCTCAACACTGTCAATATTACACAGACATACAAACTTCAGTTGGGATTGAACTCAAAATCAAATTTATATGGCAAAATACTTTGGTACTTATCTTGTTGCTCCTTGTGATCTACAGTCTTGGACACCTAGATCAGCTCCTTGGCACTAATCTGTTTCCTTCACTCTTCAACTTGCTTACACAGCATCTTCTCTCCACTCAACAAAATCTCTAAAACCTCTCACTGATCTGACGTGCCCTAATCTTTCACTGCAGAAAATATCTATCTCAAGTCTTCTAGTCTAATAATCAGTCATAAAATCATAAATCATAAAATCATAACAAGTGAACATTCACTCATTCCACTCCACTAGTATCAAGAACATGATGCTTAATTCAGGAAAACTCTTGAAATAAGTTGATTTACAAACTCAATTATCTCACTTGGCAAAAAGTGTTGAAAAAAGTGTTGTATTTTTTGCAGTGTTATAGATGCCTTTCCTTGAGAATGTCCTTCATCAGAGATATTCTGTAAGAAATAGCCATGCACGGGTGGCTCCTATAGAAGTGTTTCCTGTGAGTCGGGCAGGAAGTAACAGCATTGTTAAAGAGGCCACTATGGAAACTTGCTAGTGTTGTTTCCCCCTTTCCTCCCTCACTCTGTTCTCCTGATTTTTTTTCCACTTACTTTGTTCATTTTACAGTCCTTTATCTCCTTTCTTCTCTTTGTCTCACCCCGCTCTCCTCTAAATCTGGTCTGTGTGTCTCCAGGGCGGTGGAGGGTTTAGACTCACATACAGATTAGGCACCAATCAAAACTAGGTCTACTAGGCCAGGTCAGTAGGCCAGCCTGAGTGGGCAAGACCCAAGGCAGCATTTAAAACCTTAATCTGAAACCACACAATAACCTCTGAGGCCAAAGATTCTTTACTGTCCTGTTCCATTTCAATCTCAATTTACTAAACAAAAAAGTTAGATAATCTGATAATTTGTTACTCGCTACAAATAAACAGACCTACATACAATATATGCTTAAAACCTATGTGTTGAAAGTAGTGAAAATCAAGCAATAACTAGAGGCCTTTGTGGGGCTGTAATGTGCTGCAAGGAGGATCACTATTCTCTCAAGGAGTTGAAAGGCTTCTGGGAACATGATGGAGCAAGGCATGGGAGCTGTTGATTTCATGATACACTGGAGGCAGGGGGAGCACCCACCAACATGACTCAATTGGCTGAGCAGACTGGCGGCTACAGGAATAATAACAGCATTTGGCATTGTAATGGTAATGGTTCAAAGTCCTGAGCCCTTATTTATCAACTGTGTGTATAAAATTCTCTAAATTTTCACTCACAAACAAAATGTAGAATCTTTGTACACACGTAAGAAAATTGGTATTTATCAAACATTCATATGCACAGCTGTAAGTAATCTTTGCTGATAAATCCCACACTTTCTAAACCATCATGCTTGTGCACAATGATTCTCATTAACATAAAGAAATGCCCCTAAAACACCATATATGGTAACAAAACATTCCCTTTAAGATGCAAGCAACGTCACCAATGTCTGAAGTTTAGCGCACTTTAAGAGACCATGGTTTTTTTCTTTAACTGAGAGAACAATGATAAGAAGAATATAATAAACTGATGATGACAGCCCAAGTTGTAAAGTTCGTTATACAGGGCTTATTTTGTTTTATTCTGCAACTTTCTTCAAATTATATATATATATATAATTAATCACACGCACACACACACACACATAAATATACTGTGTATATATAACGTTATATGTCGCATTAACATTTTTTATATGTCAATTGTCCTGTCCTGCATTTTCTTTATTTCTGCCACTATTCCTCATTTACCATATCCTACCACAGCTTGCTCACAATAACTTTTCTCCTATAATCAGCTTCTATATACTGACTATATATAAATAAAAATACAATATGTTTTGTTTTACTTCAGCCTCACTAACCAAAACTTAAATTGCTCCATCTTAAGCATTTTTCTTTATTGCTTCTTTTGACAAACACATATTAAACTTCAGACATTGATGACGTTGCTTGCATCTTAAAGGGAATGTTTTGTTACCATATTTGGTGTTTTAAGGGCATTTCGCTGTGCAACAAGCATGATGGTTTAGAAAGTGTGGAATTTCTCAGCAAAGATTACTTACAGCTGTGTGTACGAATGTTTGTTAAATACCACTTTTCTTGTATGTACAAAGATTCTAAATTTTGTTCGTCAGAGAGAATTCAGTGGATTTTCTACACACTGTTGATAAATGAGGGCCCTGATGCTGAAGGAGCACAGAATTGTAGTATTCCTTTTTGGTCTACCCATGCAAGGTAAGATTAAATGTAGCCCTAGTAAGACATCAGTGAGTACATAGCCAGGCTTACCCCAAAATAAACGGTGTACTCCAAGCCCTTATCCCCTCTTCCCAGACTGATCTCCCAAACAGAAGACAATCTAAACACCAAAATCAGTCAAATTGTCAGGTATCTTTTACACTTAATATGTGTTACATCAGCAGTTAAATAGGAAAATGCTATGCTAAACCCTCCATGGCCCCCTTTAACTGTAGGGCAGTGAGTCCAGTGCCTCATCAATCTTATAGAAAACAGCAATAGGCACAGTGTCACAGAAAGTCTTAGACTTTGCATGTTAACAAACCTATTGCTTAAGGGACTAATGAAAACGCAAATAAGCCTAGCCAGAATGAAGTCTGGCTGATTGGCAGTCTTCACGCTTGGGGGAATTGAGATCAGAATTAAGGTGTGTGTGGTGAGGGGAACTGCTCTATTCAATTAGCATTCATCTCTACAAGCTGTTTTGAGATTACATTGAGTTTGCCACAGTAGTACGCTACACTCACGCACACAACAAAGATGACATTTCACAGTAAATTCTGGAAACTACTTTTCAACCATAGCAGATTCAGATCCAAAATCCATCAAGCATCTGAAATCTACTATTAATTTCAGCCTTGGAGAGGCTACCACACCCAATTATTAGATAGGCATGATATCATAATAAGACATGGTGTTTTTACATCAGATTATCAGTTTCCTGAACACCGACATACTAAGGACTGGATTTTCTTTTAGAGACAAAACTACATGGAACATGGAACATAAAAGGGTTGATGTAGAAATCATAGATTGGTAAAGTCATAACCAAATTAGACTGCAATGTTGAAAAGAAAAGGTCAACTAAAATCCTATTTCTCTGGGCTCACGGTTAAAATAAATTAACATATCAACAGCTAGCGCAACAAATTCTCTTGGGCAGCCTAAATGTGTGACTCTGCCCTAATGCCTGGCAACAATGAACCATCTTAATGCGTGAGGTAAAATGTCTGTGGTGGCAGATCAGGTTTTAAGGGTGGCAGCTGAAGGTCAGACGGCGGGTCCCACCCTGGGCTCCTGGCAGCTGGAACCTACATCCATCAGTGTTAGACCTGTCAGAGCTGCACTGGAGATATCTGCACAGACCTGTGAATGTGTGTGTGTGTGTGTGTGTGTCTCTATGTAGCAGTGTTTCCCCTTCATATATTCTACCCTGGCGCCCTTGCAGCATCAGGGTAAAACCGACTAAGAAGGCTTGAACTTATTTATTTTCACGGGTATTGGTTATTACTCGGCGTTCCTTCTCTGGTCCATGCAGTCAGTGCTTTGCTGCAATCAACGCTTGGGTCAACATAGAGTTGGGCTCTGCTCTGTGGAAGGCGCATGCACAGGTTTCTCTGAGGCGGGACAAGCAAGCGCATCAGTCAGAGACCGACAGCAAGAGGGAAGAGATTTTCTCACATACTACCTGTGATTTAAGTTAGCTAAAATCAATATTAGTAATTAATTTGTCGGCAGAAATACAAAGAAAGCTGTAGCCAAAAGGCCCGATAGGCTGAATAACTATTGTTTTTGCTTTGCTTTATTAGGCTACTTTGTGGTCCAATTTCCTGTGAACATTTTTGCAAAATGGAACAAGTCTGCCTTGATGGATTTTATTTCATATTTTTTAATTTGTTTCTTTTGGTTGGAACCACATAATTGCAAATTGAGGTTATATTTAGGGGTTCAAGCCCAAAAGGCTGACACCCTATTGTTGTTATGCTGGTTTATTAATATTATTATTAGGGGTTCAAGCCCAGAGGTGCCCCTCTTCCCAGGGAACAACGCCCCTGGACCTCCATACATGGTATGGGTCCAAGCTTTGTACCACCACAGTAAGAGATAAAAAAACAGGGGAAACACTGGTGTGTAGTGTGTGTTGTGTTAGATTAGAGGGCATTCCCATACGATATTGGATGAAATTCCAATATGTGGATTGCCACAATACCACAGTTTTACTCTACAACCTACTATATCAGACGATACATCCTAATACCAATTACTATCTCAGACCAAGGAGTATAGAAAACTAATTGTTGATTAATATTCAATTTTTGTTGTTGGTACAGGAACCGGTAACTAAGCAGCTAACCACCAAAGTTCCTATATATCTCATCAGAACTGAAACAACAGAATTATTAAATACAGGGCTTAATGCAGACACATTTGACCAGTCAGTTTGGTCACAAAATTTTTGGAGTCGCAACCAGTGAAATTGTAATGATGATCATCACTTCCATTTGTCACCTAAAAAACCCCACTGGCACTAATGATGAGGCAAATAATCTCTTTCAATGTGAATGAAAAGACAGCGAGGCCTAGCTAAATCATGTTACCATCCTTTCCTTAATTATTTCCTTTCAATACACATCGAGCCAAACTAAATAGCCTGATGCCTGTTCACACATATGCTAATGCTTAATAATCCTGCTAGTATCAGAGCTGGATAATTGGACTTCCTCTTCTCGCCTCATTTGAGTCTATTCGCTTTGACAGGATTACAAGCTATTATCCCCTAGGGTTCTGTAGGATCTCTATAGGCCTTAAGATGGCCAAACACACACAAACAAACAGGCCTGACAAACAGGCTTGACTTGTGTCTGTCTGTGTGAGGGTGTGTGTGTATGTGTGCATGTGTGTGTGCACATGCACTCTGCTTGAATATTGACTGCCATAGCACAGCTGTGTCATTTCAAGTTATCATCATAACAATCTTCTATCATTATTTGCTTTCTCTGAGAATGTTTCAACTGAAGTACAGCCAAAAAATACAAATAGACCAGGTCCTGCTTTACTGAAAACCTTTACATACCTAGGGAAGCTTTGGGATGCTGTTGAATGATCATTAAAACGAGGAATATGTTGCTATTGTTAATAAAGTCATAATGGACTTAGAGATGGGGGTAGACCTAGGCTTATTACCCAGGCTTAAAGTCGGACCAAAATTTAAATAGCAACATTTTCTAGGATCATGTATAACACTAATCATCATGCATTTTCTTCTGTCTCTTCATATTGAAAAGACATTTTGTGTTTGACAGGTAGAATTCAGTATTTTTATTTTTCTCTTTTTAGATGAGCGCCCAATGCTTTCAGGTTCTCTCAGCAGATCTTTTTAGTGACTAATGATGTCATTGATATACAGCCTATCAGATAAAATCATCAAATCATGAAACACTGGCCATCCATTGCACCCATCTTCTTCGACTCCACTCACAGTTAGCTTGTACTTCAGTACATGAATATTCATAATTGGTTAAACAGTTAATTTTGTATAAATAGCGTTAATTCAAATTTAATTAATCCGTTTTGTGAAAAGGCGTTTTATTTAAAATTGAACACACGTGGGCATCATAGGCCGTTTTCCTTGTGTGTGCTCTTTTGATTGGGTCTAACCAGTGGGGGCTACAACACGCTACAGCCGCAGAACTAGAAGAAAAAGCTTATTGGGATTATTTTCTAAGAGGAAAGAACAAGGTGCTTCGCAAGTTGCAAGATGTGACGCTGTCTTGCAATCTAAAACAAAGTAATGTTCTAGTAACACAAGCAGCAACATTTAATCTTGCATCTTTCATTCTGGGTGGTCAACTAACCTGAACTAACTAACATTAGTGTAGTGCACTGTTAACTGTAACCTTGTTAAAGGTGATGTGCTTTTACAGGACAGCCAGGACGTCCATAACATTTTTCAGGAAATGTTGTTATAAAACATGCATTTGAAATGCAATATTACCCAAACTTCCTGTGCAAAGTTAACTTTCACCAATGTTATATGTGGTCATCAAATAGTCTTTCTACTCTCTTTCTAAATGTTATTTTTCAGCGTTACAGACGTTACTATTAAACCAGAGAATCGCGAATACACCAAATGGATATACGCATCAAGCACATAATGGCAGTCATATTGTAGCCTATTACACATTTTGGCATGAAGCCTAGGCATTGGTAGCCTAACCGTTATGATATATTGGAGAGAAATATCAAATTAGACCACTAGGCTAGTGTAGGGTTGGCTGATAAAGCCATTTGTAGAGATTGTTCCCACCGTGTTGTGTGTATGTGTGTGTGTGTGTGTGTGCGTGCGTGCGCGCATGTGTGTGTGAAGCATATTTGAGAGAAACTACTGCTTACCAAAGTGTAGATGATAAGGTCAATAAGATGACTAGCAGCAAGCAGGCTACAATCACGTTATCCCACAGAATAAAAAATACTACCTTCACGTTAGTAGGCCCATCGTCAACGTGCAGAAAATGCAAACCAATGGTATGAAATCTAACATTTGGATTAAGTATCCATCCTGATGTGTTTCCACTGAAAGTATTCCACATTGACTGATTGTTTATCTAGGCTATAGTTCAACATACAGTATAATAACAGTGTTTAAATAATAATAAACTATTGACTTGAAAAAACGTCTCATTGTCATTTAATAAACATAATTTGTTACAATGTAAATTCCAAAATCATGTGGAAGTCTGTGTGAGATTATTCAGAGCTAAATATGAACTGTGATTATTCTGAAATTTCAAGAAAAACAACAAATCTCAGAAAAAAGACTTTGTCATTGAAATCCATGCTATTTTGGCGGCCATCTTCAGAGCCATTTCAGATGGTTTTCTTAATGTCAAAACTGGCATTCAGTCATTTTAGATGTCAACAAAAATGCTCTGATGGTTTGATTGTTGATTTCCCAAACAGATTCTATGTGTATTTCAGACACGTCACATCCATAACGTTGGTTTTTTAAAAATATTTTTAACAAACCAACGTTATGGATGTGACGTGTCTGAAATACACATAGAATCTGTTTGGGAAATCAACAATCAAACCATCA
>OMKK01000169.1:15498-35683 GCA_900302305.1 Polymixia japonica | reverse complement strand
TCCTGCTGACCCGCCTCTTGGCCACATTAACTCTGCACTGAGCCACCGACCCCCCCCTCCCCCCCCTTTGACCGAGGGGTGTGCGCGCGTGTGTGTGTATGTGTGTTTGTGAAGTGAAGGGTGACCCGGAGCGGGTAGGGCCATCTAGGTCACGGACCCTATGAACACACTGCAGCGTGCACATATACACACGCACACGCACACACACACAGACACTTACATGTACTTACATACACACACACACACACACACACACACACACACACGTACATTAACACTTAGTCACACACACCTCACAGGACTGTTACTGTTATTGAGCGTGTGCCCAGGTGCGAGAGCGCGTGTTACAAGAGAAGGACGAACACGAGGAAGAAGGAGCGACCTCAGAGAAAACAGATGCAGTCGGAGAGGGGGAAAAAAAAAAATCCTAACAACCAACCACTGTCTCGTTCCCTTTATTCCAGAACTGGAGCAATGTGCGTCATACCAAAAAGCATAAGCAAAAGAGAACACTCAAGTCACTACTGTTTCACTTCAAAGGGAGGGGAACCGCTGTCGTGTACACAAGGATATTTTGCTTTCGTTTTTGATCGAATCGAGGATCTCGCCTCCGCTAGAGTGCCCTTACAGAGGGGCCGTTGTGTGGGAGGAGCGGACATGTTTGACACTTTGGAGGTTGGGAGTGAGGCAAGGTGTGTGTGTGTGTGTGTTTTGATTCTGCTGCTGAGGCCTACATAGAATATTAACCAGGTTTCATTTCTTCTAGAAAGATGAGACTTGGGTTCACGTTTCTTCTATTTCTGCTGCAGTTTTTTTTATTATATCTTCTGTCATTGTATCTAATGTGCCCACTAACAGTCGCTGAGATTATACGTATTATAATATCCAGAGGATTATGAATAATAAAAATTTAGTCACTATTATGATTGTTATAGGAATGAGTGATTGTTGCCACACTTAGCGAGATTTTATCTTCACAGTATTCAGGAAACAGAATTTAACAGAATTTAACTTATCAGAAATCTAAAAGAGAAAAGATATCAACAAAGTATCAATATTCTATGACATTATTTGAATATTTTTTGTAGAAATTATTTTTGTTTGGAGTTACAATAAATTATAACAAATTACATTTACAACTATTACAGATGAGGTTTTTATTACACTGAGTGTAAACCTTACAGTAAATCTGACTGTTATTTGCTCTTGCTTGTATATTATTGATTCAACAAGTCTCCATGACAACATATTGTTGACACTAACAGCCTGCATTCTTCTCCGGGGTGGAAAATCTAAACATTTGAAAAGAGAAGCATCACTTCCAAGTCATTTCTTCATTCTGTTTTATTCTAATTGGACATCAACGCCTGTGGAACATAAAGAAGTACATGGTAAATCACAAGCAAATCGTATCAGTTGAAACCCAACAGTCTGAGAATCATAAGGAACAGCTTTCCTGTCAAGAGAACGGAAATTATTTTATTCTGACAAAAGTTGCAGAGAGCTTTTATATCTCAAAAAATGTCACTTGTTAAAGACTTCTGCAATAAACAAACAGTAAAAAAAATACCACTGTCATTTGGTCCTGTGTGACCAAATAACAGTTCCTTAGGCTAACTATTCTTTCTGATCATTCACTCTCTACATGGCTGATAAGCATTTGCAAGGTTGTTCTAATGGTATACTGGGTGTCGGGATGTCCACAATAGCATTTTTCTTATTAGTGAAAAGACATTTCAATAGCAAACATTTCATTGGGAAAAAGTTATATTGCTGAGTCAGCACAGGTACAGTACGGGTCAAGAGACACAGAAAATGCTGCATTACAAAGTATACATCTGAGATAAAAAGCACCGCTAAACCTGTGAGGAATGACAAGACAGGAATGCTGGCATGACTGTTTTCTGTTTGAGCTGGTGGTTGCAGTGTTAGTTATTCTGTCTGTAGGGCTGATCCTCACCATCGCCCCGGATGTCTGTTACGGTAACATGAATGGTGTCGAGAACTGGGGGAGAATGGTTTATGAATGTAAAATGTGGAGAAAGGATGTAAGGGCACAGATCTCATTGTAAATTAAAGTCCAGGTAGTATGCACAGCCAGGTCTATAGCAGAATATGCATTACTGCTAATGACCTGTAGAATAATGATTGTAATATGATGCACAAAGAAACCTGTAAAGCACATGTATCTTAATAAGGGGAAGATGACTGAGGTAGGGTGTATCGCTATATTGGAGATGCAGAGACAATGGAGCTGCTTGTTTTTTGTTTTTGTTTTTTTGTTTTTTCAAAACCCAGCAACTACACAGTTGCATTTGTTTACAAAGCTCAATGAAAAAAAAGAAGCAAGACTGTTGAAAGACGTGGACTAAACAAAAAAAGAGGCTCTTCCTGTTTTTGTTGACGCACTTCCTTTTCACCCTTCCATTTTCACAGGCGATAATACACAATGGCACACAAAATTGCATAGGCCTAGTGAAAGTGAGGTTTCTATGGAACCAAATGGCGATGGTGTCTTCCACAGCCATTACACTATGCAATCAAAATGTATTTTATAATGATATGTTAAAGCACAATCCTGTCTGTAGCGGCTTTAAAAAAATAGACAGAATAACATTCTAACAAACCGAAAATAGCCATTTGGCAAAAGGACACATATATAGGGATTCTTACAATACTTTACTTACTTAAAGGTATAATCAGTCAAATGTTTTCTTTACTGACAATCGGCGACCAGTAGGAATTGCAGCAATATTGGTCAATTGAATTCATTGAATTGAATGTGCAGTATGAGTATGAGTATTAAGAACCGGGTGTCTGTGGCGACTTCCACGCCATGCATTCAAATTAGCATTAGTGACGCGTTTTCCCTTTGAAGTGAGGTTGAATTACACACCTGCAATTACTGCTTTTTACCATATAGGTCCTGCCAAAAACAATGAAACAGGGAACTTTGAGATTGCCACTTTAAGTTAATACATTGCCAAGTCAACTTTATCTATATAGCGCTTTAAACACTAAACAGGATTGATTCAAAGTGGTTTACAAAACAGACAGAACAAAAAAGATACAGCAATACTTTTTTATGTTATTTTTGAATAATTTCAGCCTGCATTTGTTGAAATAGTGCTGTTCAGCAGTGATGGGGCCCCACCTCATGCTCGTAGTCAATGGGTGTGCATGTGGAGTCAACGTACTGACCTGGGCCAGTCCTGCAACCCCAACTAGGCAACCTAAATTAAGTAAAACTGGAATTCAGTTCATAGATTATATATGTAACAACTATACTTAATGACTACTTTTCTGATTATAGGCCAAATTGGAAGTGATGAAGTGATAAATTTATTTATGCCAAAACAGTGAGTAGTTTGTCTCCACAGTGCTGCTCTGTGATGATTCCACTGAAACACACAAAAAAGAAAAAGTAATGAGAATAAATCCCCTGAACAGGAGATTTCTTTTTTTTCCCCCTTTCATCTCTGAAAAAAAATTACAAATTCAACAAACAAAACTTTCCTTTCTAGCTCTTGAACTGGAGGGGGGTCCAGCTGGGTTTTGAACTTCTTACTCTGTTGCTGTAGTTAGACTTCTTAGCATCTGATCACACCAGGAAACATTTAGCAAGTAAGTCTGAATGCACAAAAATGTTATTTTGCTCACGTTGCTACAGGATTGTTAAAAGCAGATATGGAAATTATGAGGCTCATATCAAAATTGTGTATTTAAGCCACAATGCACATAAAAGCAATGTAAAAATGTGAACAGAGTAAATAAATTAAGACAAAGGAGATTAACAGCCATTTCCAGGCCATGTGTGGAAATATAGCAATGTGATCTCATAAAATCTGATCTATAGAATCAGAAATCAAAAATAATGCAATTTCAGGAATAGTGCAATAGTAGCCCATTGGAGGTGCTAATGTTGATACTGTGTTAGTGTAGCAAATGGAAGAGAAGCAGCTGAATAATTATGTCTCCTGACTCCTTAATGTGACCCAGAGTTTGGTGAAAATATTTCTCTTTCCCCGTTGTCTCTGTTGTGTTTCCTTGTACCTTATTATTTCCAATATGGAATACAAAAGAGTTTTAGAGACTCAATACTTAAGCCTTACACTTAAAAAAAACCAATCAATTTTAATGTTCTGCTGGCTTCTACCTACAAACTCACTTTCATTCATGCCTAGCTTGGACCAAGGACACAACGATGCCGTCCTTCTCTCTGCCCTGGAACCTATCTACAATGTGACCTTCAAAGACAAACATCTTTACTGAAGGATCACAAACTTTATTGATGCATGCAAGTAAAGTCACCCAACTATTCCTTTGAAAAAAAGTCCTATTTATCTGATTCACCCTCAGGTAGATCAATGTGTAAGTCATTTTTAGGTTGTTTGGTAAAAAACAGTCTAGGTCTAAAACACAATACCTAGTTGCTTAAAGGATAGTTAATTAATTAACTTAACTTTAACTTAATTTCCCTACCTTTTCCTATCATACCAGTCAGCTCTGACCAATTGTTTCGTTACAGTGTACTTAGTTGCTTGGCCATTGGTGTAACACTTGTTGTAACCTTGTTTCTCTTTGCTGGCTGCTGGTATTCATGCACCGGGAGAATGGCTAAGATAGCATCAAAACTATACCAGACAGACATGTCTTGAGATATTTTTTAACTCCTGTACAGCCAGTCCAAGCCATCTGCAATTGACTGTAGTTCCACTCCCTTGCCCTGTGAGAAAGACTATAAGGACGAAAGGAAGAGATTAGAGGAAAGAGTCAAGTCAAAGTGTTTATTGTCATGTGCACATTATAACACAGGGTCATTCTGAGCAGTGAAAGTCTTGAGACATGGCAAGCATCAACTACATAGTAGGCATAGACAACAAAATATAAAAGAAAAATAAGATAAATCTGTATACTAAGTGTTAAGTGTCAGAGGCAACTACATCTGTGATGTAAATATACAAAGAAATATTTATTAACACTTAAGAAACATATAGGATCTGATAGAGCTCCAGGCATCACGTGACTCATTCTGTTTAAACCGCCATGTCGGCAGGAAAAAGCACGAGCAACATGACAGCGTCGGTTTCGCGCTTTAATTTCAAGGACATTGAACGTTATATTGCAAACCTTCATAGATTAACATTACTGACCCTTATAATGCCCCCGGGTGCTTTTCCCAAGTATTGAAACAGCCAGAACGGACATTCCAGACGTGCAGTGTCCAGACAATTACCTGATCAACTTTCCCATGTCCTACTCTGGAGGGTCTTTGAAAGCCTACAGAAGCCTGGAGGGGTACAAATAGAGGAAATCTGAATTTGTGATGAATGTTCAGCTTTGGAATCTACCGGCTAAAAATTGCTTTGTCGTCACTGGAAGGGTAAGTGTCACTTCATCTTAGTTAACATAAGCAACATAAGTAATGTAATCGTGTTCTAACTTGTATGTAGTGTTAGCTATTTTACCAAGCTATAATAATTTGGGTTTCCCCTATCTAGCTTACTCGTTTTGGACCATATTGCTTTTTTCTGACCACCTAAATAAAAAGTTTAAATATCTTAAAGTCCCAAAAATGTCATATAATAATGTCCAATATTTTGGATGTCTTAGTTTGAATTTTCCAAACCCATGTTCCCTGATGCCTCAGTACAAGTTTCTATCTGACGCTAAATCATCTGGTTGATGTTTTACCCACATACAATTACAAGAGGCCCCATTTCAATCCACTAATCTCTCCAAGTCCCTGGTCTCGGAAAAAGTGTCCTCCATTCACAACATTGTCACGCAAAATCCCCATTGCATTTAACTTTCGGAATCACTCAAAACGTCACATTATACTGGCCTGCCAACATCAACTAGAGACCAGTGAAATGGCTGGTAATTGACATGCCCATGCCCATGTCAATATGAGATATATGTTATTATTCATTGGGTTTAATGACAGACTAAGACAAAGATCACAAAGAATAACACTATCACAGTCTGTGACCTAGCAAAAGTCACCGCTGGCAGACTGATTCTCTCAGGGCCTCTACCAGTCAGAAGGAGTGATGAAATCTACAGCAGGCTTGCCTCGTAAACTTTTCTGGGGCAATACCAGGCTTACTGGAGAGAGATGGCCTAACTAGTTGGAGTTGACCTTCTCTTTAAAAATAAAAAATAGATGACAGCCTCTGTCACCCATGACAACCCAAGACACATGCTGGACTGCAGATCTCATTTAGCTCTTATCTGTTGAATTCATGTTCTTTTCTACAGTAAGTCAGAGTTGGCCTATTAAGACATTGTCTTCCCCATGCGTTGTTACAGGAAACATGAATTTCACAGACCTTCTGGTGTTTGCTGAATCAGTAATAAACTACCCCCAGTACTCTCAAAGGATGTTGGTACTAAAAACAATCACTACTAAATGTTTGGTATTATCTGACCATTGTTTCATCAGTTTCAGTTCTATTAAAGGAAGGTAACACTGCAAAAGTACATAGATATTGTAGTAGTTGTGAGTCAGTGCTTCCGATTGGAAAAACCAACTACTCAAATATTTTTGTTTTACCAAGTGTGGGTTTCAGGAGTTGCTATGTAAATATTCAACCAACATAGCTATTACACATTTTGATGTGAGACTGGGTTGAAATATTATGTCATGAATCCTCCAGCAGTAATTTTTGTAACTGTTTTGTAACAATCAAACTTTTGTAACAATCTTGTCTTGTTCTCAATATAGTGCAAGGCAATTTGGAAAACTGAGTATCTAAACAATTCAAGGAAGCTGAAAAGTTTCTCCCCATGCTGTTTTCTAGCAATATTGGTGCACAATCCAGGCTGTTATGAAATATATAAGCATGATCAAGTGTGTTTATGTGCCCTAACCCTCCCGGTGTTAGAAAACTACTATCAGTTGGCCAACTGCTCAGCTGGCATTGCTCAAAGATTTTTAAATGCTCTCCCTGTTACTCTCTTCTGCCCATGCAATCCTGGTGATGAGAAATCAGTTTAACAGATGATCACCACCTTGCTTCCCTTTTCAGAATTATCAAGCAAAAATCCAAAACTGTGTTCCTTGGAACAGAATGGCAATTTTTGGGTGAACTATTCAAACTATTCCTAGTTCAAAACACGACCATAAAATTACTCCAAACTCTCCAAAAGACCTATATTTCAGGGCTCGACATAGCAACTGGCCTGCTGGCCCGGAAAAAAAAACTTGTTTTACACAGCCTAACCTTACCTTAATAAACAGTATTTTGAGAAATTCTTTCTTGACCATGCATCACTTCATAAAATCTGTTAATTGTTACTGCTTCCGAACATGACGGTGAAATAGAAGGCTTGGCCAGGCAACGTTCCGAAGCACGGAGGGAACGTGAACTCTGGCTCCGATGACCAGCTTAGCAGGGTTTTCAGAATAACTACGCAGTAACATCAAATTGCAAGCACTAAAATCACAGATTTCATATAAATTATAGCTACGTGTTTACGTTTTACGTTTTCTGCAATTCTACAGCTGTGGTTTTTATTGGTATATATAATGCATCACATAAACCAATGTGTCAAATGTGTTAACGTTAGCTAGCTATGATGAAATCCCTGTACACCGTGTTCATTCTTGTATTACCTGCCAAGACAGCATCCGACTGACAGAATGATTACAAACACTAGACACTTTTTTTCATATGTAACTGACAACACTCTCAGCTCAGAGAGAGAGCAGATTACAGGTAATTATCTTCATTTGCTGTGTTGGTTTAGATACAAATAAGCAAATTGAAAATTTAGCTTAAATTGGAAATTGCTGCTGAAATAAAAATGAAGAATATTAAAATATATTTGCAGAAAGTGACGTCAAACATTGTGTCCAGACTTACAGACATCGGCAGGCAGCCAAGTTCAGTGCACTGGACCGTAGTCTGTGGCCAAAGCTGGATGAAAACAGTGTGTCGTTGAAAGTCATTTGTCCTACAGAAAGAGTCCTATTTGTCCTAGGGAAAGAAGAGGGGGAGTTGTTTTCTAAAGGGTTCACACTGGACCGGAATAAAGGTGGCCTGAGGAGTGAGGAGGCCTAAGTGTAGGCACAGGTAGGTACACAACTACATGTATACACAAGTATAGTTGTGTTTGGTGCTGAGATGAGGAGGGGTGGTTCTAGGATCCCTCTTGAGATGTTCTGGGCCTAACTCAAATGAAACATTGGTAAATAAAGCTGTCCACTTTATAACCCTAATGACATGCCTGGTTTCACCCACTCTACCCTGTAACTAGTTTAGGTAGTTAGTGAATGGTGCTGCCTGTCAAGTGATCCAGTAGATTTATGTTAGCATAGAACATCATTATTTTAACTTTTATTATGTAATCAGTTGCTTGATGAAACAGGTTGTCAGTATGCCTTAAACATCATCAAATTAGTGATCAAGACTCATGAAAACAATAGCTTTAAATATAACTTTGTTCAACCTTGATGTTACAAGAAGCCATCCTCCCACTCTGGCCCAGTGACACTGTGCCACTATCTTAAAAATTCATGCAGTTGCTAAATCTATCCATGGAAAAAATACATTTTCAACAAAAATCTTATATACAACAAAATAGAGATATTTATACGAGTGGTATTTATCGAGTTCAGGAAATCCCATAATGTTTAGCTTCTTAGACCCCAATAGAATTCTAGAATGTTGCTACAGTTCACTGAGAATCCTTAACTAATGCAGCTACAGACAAGATTGTCAGATTTTGATTCTTGAAGCCCCTTGAGTTTCCTAGTGGTATTTTTATTTTTATTTTTTTTTACATCGCTGTCCCAAAGACATCCAAGCCACTTGTTTTTTTCAACTCTCAGCAAGCCCAGCACATTTGCATTTGTTTGCAAAGTTCAGTGTTCTGACTCCTGAAGAGGAAACATGTTCACAGAAGAGGCGCTTCCTGTTTTGGTTGATGCACTTCATTTGTGCCGTTCGTAGGTCCTACTATTGCAGGAGATTGTACCTGGTGGCACACAGTTGTATAGTGAACAGGAGGTTTCTAGTGAACCAATCTTAATGGCAATGGTGTCATTCTTCCATAGCCATGCAATCAACATTGTTTTTTATAATGAAATGTTGAAGCAAATACCCTGTCTGTAGTGGTTTTAATTTGTAATTACAATTACAGTCTTTTTAACAGACTCCGCACTTTAAATCTTAGACTAATCAAATCCCACCAATCTCATACTCTAGTCACTGTGTCATTCCAAACTCTGTCCACTTGGGGGTGGCACACACTGTCTAGCTTGAAGTACAGTTTGACACTTTGACATCACAGCATAACTGGACACCTGATGCCCTTGCAAATCCAGAACTCCACAAGGAGGTGATAAAGGAATGCACAAGCAGCAACACACCACAATAATAATAATCAATATACTCCTACGGCAACACATAAAAACCAATACCACACCAAATTACAGTAAAGCCATCATTGGCAGCTTAAAACAAATATCTCACCAATATCAGAAACATAGCTAGATGCATTTTCAATTCAACAGCAAACAACAGAAGCAACAAATATAGGTCTTACCTTAAAGGTGCTATCTCTGATGTTAAAATCAAATAAAAAATGGAATTGTCTGTTCAATGTGTGTAAAAACACACTACTAGGTAATTTTAGTAAATTCGAATATGTAAATGTGACTGATTTAGTCACTACACTGGGGTTCAGCTGGAAGGACAGAGGCTGAGATTTCTTTAGTTGTATTACACCAGTCGTACCACCTTGCACTAAGTTCAATTCATTCAGCGATGAATTGAAAACACGTCTTGCAAGATTATCTATTGGGAGTTGATGTTGACATTTCAGCAAGACATGAATAAATGGATATTTAAAAGGACAATGGCTGATACCCATTGATAGGCACCTCGCCTTTATCCCTCTCCATTTACACTTGTGTTTACAGTTAAAACCTGTTCTCATTCAGTCTGATGACTCGCTTCATTTTAAGGAGCTATACATTACAAACAATGTACGCAATGCAGTCTATGCCCTAAATGGTCATGGTGTAACCAAATTTAATAACTTACTAGTTACTAGTTACTAGTTAACTTACTTACTAGTAGCCACTAAGCCTCTAGTATGATCTTGACACTTAACTTGGGAATGAAGTTATGTTCAGATGGTGCAACCCAGTCTAGGGTATTGTCGTGTGGTGAGACACACAGAAATTATGCATGATGTCGTTATCCCCAATCCATTATAAGACAATTAACTCAATCATGATTTTCAATCTGAGTTAATGCTTATAGCTCGCCAGCAGCCAGAGCTATGGATGAAGTACAGCTGAGCAGTAAAAGATGTAGCGGTTCAATATCAGGATATGCACAATCACGCAAAACACAGACGTTAAGAGGCTATGCAGCCATTCAAAATCAATCTGTACCACTCTGGGAGTGGCAGCTTTGACTGCAGTATTCAACGGAGCAAATGCGGAGGTACTGCGGCGTCGTGGTCGGCGCCCTGTCCATTTGTCCGGGACGTGTCTGGCACCGCTTTCTCTTGGTCTGCCCTCAACATTGTGATTGGAGGAACTTCGACCTACGGTTGAGGTACTACAGTTGGGTTTTGTCAATCTAAGGATGAGTTAGGGTCCATTGTAGGGATGACTACATATGGCCCTTAGCTCCTATAGGAGTCTGATGGGTTGAAGTAATATTAGTTTATGTTCACCTAATTGTCTCAAGGGGGATTACAAATGGTTGAATGTGTCATAATCTTTCAGGACAATCGTCCTTGAATCCTCTGTTTACCCAGAATGACAGTTCTGTCAACTGTCATTACTGTGAGTGAATAGACCATGGCTCTCCCCTTGTGTTGATTACACAAGTGAGGGACATACTGTGAATCACACTTGATGTTGATTTCAGTAGTTGGCCAATAGACTGAGCTATGCGTGTGATGCTATTCAAGGTCAAGGGGGTGGACAGGCTCTGTTGGCTTAGAGGCGAAGCCTTTGAGATTTAGAATGATAGTTAGCTTTGTAACTCTAGTTCTGTGATCACAGGTGAAGCCCTCTAACCATCTCGCCCTACTGAACCCTTTGTGCACTGAGGTATGTGGAAGGGTTTGATCAAGGTGAATGATGCCTTTAATAAGGACATCCACATTGAACAATTTTCTTACTGAAATTGATTGAATTTGTCAGTGTGTCGCTTTTTTCAGTGTGTTTGCATGAAGAAATTATATGAACAGGGTTTGCAGCAGTGTTCTGAGAAGTAAGCAAACTTTATTTATAAAGTGCCTTTAAAAACAAATCTTACAAGGTGCTGTACAATCATAAAAGATGTGAAAGACAGAAATAAAAATAGATGAAATAGATAAAAAGGGTCATAAATCATAAAAATAATAAAACATTAAACAACAAAAAAAAACACATATTACAAAAGAAAGTGCGTATGATACAAGTGAACTTTTAAAAGCTTCTTAAAACCAGCAACTGGCTCACGCATTTTTAATACCTATGGGGAGATGGTTCCACAGAGTGGAAGCAAAAGCAGCTTTGGTCAGAACAGCTGAGAGATCTCACTGTGGAAACGGGACACAGCAGTTCTGAAATATAAAGTGGCGTCAGCCCATGTAGTGCCTCATAGGTGATTAAATAATGTTAAAATCAGTTCTGCACTCTGCAGAGAGTGGCAATGTAGAGTGGCCAACACTGGTGTGATGTGTAACATCAGTGTCATAACTTGATCATAAATCTAATTTTGATCAAACCTGCTTTGTAATTGCCACACAATATTGTATTGTATTAATGTTCACATTGTGCCATCCATGTTTTTGAGGGAGCCTCAACACAGGGTGAAGTTTTAAGAGCCGCTCGACTTCTGAACTCATCATCCAGTTTCCAGCTCAGGGGATACAGTGTGCCATTACCAACAGCATATTAGAGATGAATAGATTTGTCATGTATACTTAACGCAACATTAATTCGTTAAAATTTGATAAATGAACTTCACTGAAATAAAGTGAGCTTATCTTAGGTGGATCTAATAAAGGCCTACACCCTGGTGGGACTCGGGTCAGAGAATCAGGTGTTAAACTGAGGCAGAGTTCAAGAAAACTTTAGTTCTTTAATTCTTTCAGTGGCAGGGGGTTACAAATGTACAGATGACAGCACAGGCTGTTGTGGCAGTAACAGTGATGTGGCTTTCTAGGAGACAGGAGGGGGGTGTTAACATACAAATCAAATCAGTTAACATGATGGTGAATAGTTAAAGATGGTTCATTAATATTGATTAGTCCTGATATTAGGTATGGAACACTGAAGGTAAAGCAAAGAGAAAGAATAAGGCACTATTACATTAACGTGGGCAACAATAGGCCAGTTTAAAGTAAATGGCAAAGTGTGGTAACTCAAATCAGTTATGGGAAGCCCATTGAAACAGCAGTTAACAAATTACATATTAAAGGGTTTAGCTCAACAATGCCTGAGCTGGTGTAAGGGAATGAGAGGGGTGTACTATGAAGTGAGATTAAGGGGTTAGCCAGCTAACTTTAGACTAAACCCTAGGTTTTGCGTATCATAAAGGTGGCTTACTTTTAAGCGGGGTGTATCACCACGGTAACTTACGCTGAACACCTAACCTGCTCAGAGTAGTTTTTGTTCAGGCTTTGTGATCAAAACACATTAAGCGCTGCTCACTGACCAATCAACTCCCTTGAGAAATTACGTCACCGTTCATTGAGGATTAGATGCGTGGAAATTATACCTTCTTCACACTAAAGCACTTCTACATTCACTCAGTTTAGTAACTGTGGTATAGGCTATTTACCATTCATTGTTATTGATTGTTACTTTAAAAAGATGGAAACACTGTATATGTGTATATTCCTGGATATTTATATTATATCTTTTCAACAGAAAAATAGGTGGGAGAGGGTCTCTTTGCAGGGCAAGAGTTTTAGAGACCGTCAAAACTCACTGGCTTTTCCCAGATCTGACTATTATCTTTATGAAAGTTATAAATTCTCAGATGAGGGGATATCATATACATGCAAGCTTATTCAGCCTTATCACAAATGCACTAAAGTTGTGCAATTATTGTACAACTAACTAACAATATGCATTGTTTTGTGTTTCTTTGCTACAGGCACATATTTAAATTCCATCGAACATGTGGAGAATTTTGCTGTCAATAAAAAGTCATATCAACTTGTGCCTTAATGATGTGCCAGTGCTTATTAACATAGTACATTTAGATGATCAGCGATATTTTTTAACCAACATTCCTCCCTGGCCTGGCCTTTTATAGTAACAATAGTTTTAAATTCTTCAAAACCTTTCAATATAATAGCCTCATTTGTTCCTCTTGTGTAAAATAAGCGATACTGTAATTGTCAGCGTTTGCGATTGTTTATCTGTTGCAGACTCCACCCCTTCTATATGAATGCGCTCATAGTTGAATTGACAAAACCTGGGTTAACAGAGCAAGTTGATAACCACCTTTGTGATAACACTTAGTCTTGATTGTCTATGTTAGGTTTTGTTTAGCCGGCTATCACAAAGAAAGCCTGACTATGTTAAGCTTGTTTCGTAGTATACCCCATCTAAACAAGAAAACAAGCACAACTCAGGTTTCTCTAGCAGTTGGCTTTGAAGGGGCCAGATTATGCAAAACTGTTTTACCCTTGCCCTTCCACATATAAGCATATTGTCATTGTATGACAAAAGCTGAGAAAAGCTGACAAGTCCTCCTGTTTAGCCGTAGTTTCCTTGTTTAAGAAGAATGTGAACCAGGAGAAACGAGCCGTTTTCATTTTGAGCCCCTTGAGATGTCACAAGGGGCTAGTGATACACATTTGCATTTGAATAACCACTCACACTCACCTAGTCTCCATTTCTGGCTTTCTTCTGCAGCACTATTGTTGTCACAGTTCAGAACAGGGACCCAAGAGCACGACTCAGGAGGCAGAAGTGTAAGTAAAAAGTCTTTACTTACTGTAGACAAAAACAAACAATGATATGCAAACCCAAGCAGGCAGGCAAAAGTACAAAGGGAATGAGCTGAGGCAGAATCCAAAACACAGGCCAGGTCAAAACACAATCAAACAAGGATATCAAAATCCAAAAGGGCAGGCGAAAGAGGTCAGGGTGAGGCGGAATCCAAAAACACAAGAAAGGTCACGATCGGGAACAGAAACAGGCAGGCAATAATCAGACCGCTGGAAAGCTAAGGCACAAAGCCTTAACACAGTCTTCCAAAAGATGACAATTTGTGAAAGAATGGCTGAAGGTCATATTCAAAAACAACATTCCTGCAAAAGTTAGTGAATACTTGATTGGTCTGCTCAGGAACTTCACTTCCTCGTTCATCTGAGCCCAATTCTACACAGGATTTGCAAAGAAACTCATTCTGAAAGATGGAGCAATTCCTACGATTGTGGACATAACTACAAATGTGCAAGCTGTAAGTATCACAAAAGTCAAATGTGGCTATGTCACCTTACCTAGATATTCTAAGCTCATGCCAGGGGGGCAGGATTTGCAGTTTGACCAAAACCAGTGGAGATGTGAGCTACTGCAGCCTGAAATACTGGGCCAGCTCCATCCGGTAAAATTCTCCATAGACGTCTGTTCAAGTTTTACCATTTTTTCTTCTCCAATAATTTTTTTTTCAGATGTCACACTTGACTCGATATGTTCTTTCTATTGTGCAAACATTTTTTTTCCTGATTATTTTTTAAATTAGGTCAATCAGATCGATAGAAAATTTAGTTTTATTTTTGTGATGCATCATGATCAAGCGCCATTAACAATGCTGTCATGCACAAGCTGCAGCCTGATATCTTCAGTAACCAACTCTGATTATCACACATACATATAATATGAGGAAATAGAAATCTGGTGGTGCCCAGGAACAGCTCTCTCTCTTTAGTTATATATACTCTAAGGCTCATGCCTATCAGTAGCTAGCAATTTCAATAGCTACAACATAAGCTACAATAACGCTAGCACCTAAACAGGCTGTTGTGTTTGTTTGTGACAGAAGCCATGTTCTTTTGTCATGTTGGACAGCTAATGACAGCTAGACAGCGAATGTTAGCTGAAGAACCTTCATGTTGCGAGGGGAGCATGTTCATGCGTCACATGTCATGGTACAGATTGATTTTGAATGGCTGCATAGCCACTTAAGGACTGTGGCCAGATACTGAATCGCTACATCCTTTACTGCTCAGCTGTACTTCATCCATAGATCTGGCTGCTGGCGAGCATTAGCTGAGATTGAAAATCATGATTGGGTTAATTGTCTTATAATGGATTGGGGATAACAGCACCAGCTGAACATAACTTAATTCCCAAGTTGGGGCGTAAAGTTCATACTAGAGGTTACTAGTTAATTTGTAACTAGTAAGTTATTAAATTTGGTTCATAGACCGTGTTGCATAGATTGTTGATGTAAGAGTCATCAGATCGAATGAGCAAAGGTTTTAACAGAGAGGGATACAGGTGATGTAAACGCTATGAAAGTGGACTGAAGACACTCCAGGGTTTCCAATTACAGTCAATTAAGGGGAAAAAATTAAATTTTTATGGACAAGAAAATTAATTGTAGCATTTAATGATTAAAATAATTCTAAACATAGGCTTTTAATAGTGTATAATGCGCGCAGTACAACTCATTTCTGTTACCACTGTAGTTACTACTGTGCTGTACCAGCAAAAACAGGTTTTAACCAAATTTTATTTAAAGCAATTTAAGGACTCTCAACAACTAAACTGTCAAGATGTATCCTGCCATTTATGCGCTTGAGTTTTTAATGGATCATTTTTACTAGGCAGTGCAGCCAGGGCACCAAGAAATTGTTTTAATATGCTAACTAGACAGATTTTAAGGCAATATTTCAGCAGATACACATGAAAAGCAGGAAAAACAGCTCAAGGTGATTTTTGTTGGAAGATCAATCCTGGGAAGAGTAACGATGCTGTTGAATTTGTACACTATCTGGTCGATTGGTGGAGGCCAAACTCTTAAGAAATTATTTTGTAATGTTTTCCAGCCTGATGAGCATCAACAACTTTTTTTGAGGTCTTCTGAATTATCCTTTGATTGAGGCATCGGACAATTTCACAAACTTGTGTTATGAAGACCAGACAACTGTGAAGTTCCAGAGTTCCAGTGAACCCAGTTTTGTATCTTTTACATAAACTCACTTGATTGTCATCCCATTGATTGAAAAAACTGACTCTAATCACCTTAGATAGAGTTTAACATAGTTTTTAGGTGTGTTATTTTCCTCAATAAATAAATGAAAAAGTATAAATGGTCAAACTGGATAGAGTTTGCACAATAGTATTTTCCATTGGATGAGTTGGTGGGATTCACTTTTTTTTTTTTTCAAAATATGTTGCACCCACGTGTTTGTTTTCATTGTTCTTTCTCCAGCAGACTATTCAGGACGAAATGGTTTACACAGAAACTCGTAGTAGTTGTAGTATCAGATATTTTCGATTCAAAATGATTTAACATTTTCTACATTCTTCATTGTTATACCAAGAAGCCTTGTGAGGCCAGGCATACAGGTATTCATAGGTTCCTCTCCAAACATCTACATAAACACAGAGCAAGACACAGCAGAAGAACTTTCTGAGCAAAGGGGAGCATGGAAGATTGATGTATGTACAATGTAGAGATGACTATGATAAATATCACAAATGTGTGCATTAGTAGGTGAAAATAAAATTATATACAGTGTATAACAAAGAGCAAAATGATAATATGAAAACATACACTAATATTTGCTATGAATTTAAACTACATTTAAATTTTAACTATTAACTGTCAATAGTTCAACCAACTGTCAATATATCAATATAACTGATCTACTGATGTAGCACAACAATATACTGGTGTTGCTAAATATATTCCTCAGATTTGCATATGTACATACTGAATAAAAGGTGCAAGTGTCTTGGTTAAAAACAGTGCAGTTTGCAATTGTATAATGTGATGGGGATTTTTCAGTACAGCTGGGTTCCATTAAGGTGCATTGCATCTTAGCTGGCTGAGGCTGGCAGATGGTATACTGCAGTCTGATGGCAGTTGGGACAGAGAAGTGCTGCATTTTGGGGGGATGGATGGTAGGACAGTACTCCATAGATGCGTGGGGGGATGGAGGGGTGGAAGAGGCAGACTCCAGGCTCAGTCCAACGGTCCAGGTAAAACCCGTGAATGCTGTTGGTGTGAATGGGTCTACGCGGGTTACTCGACCCGGGTCCGCGATCCGGGTCACGACCTGGGTTTTATGCATGTCGCACGCGGCTTGGGTTCGGTATGAAAGGGGGAACACAGGTTACTCGATGCGGGTTTTGATAAAGGAATCTCATTGGTTATGATCGGAGGCGCACTAATACAAAGGCGAGCTAACGCTATCTGGTAAACAAACCTCCGTTCTTTCAAGCTGCTGGCAAGTTTACAAGTCGAAACAACAGAGAATTGCCAAGATTCAGAAGTGAGAGAAGCAAAGATAAAAATACAAATTACAGGCACAGTAAAAGACTGTTATATACAGTATGTTGAATCTCCCGTGTAAACAAACTTTGACACGTCCGCTTTTAATGACGTTGAAACGCGACGACCCTGTTCAGCAGTGATGTATATGGAAGTAAACTTTCGGATGCAGGCCGATGACCTGGGGCTTACCCGTGACCATAGTGTGGTTTGAATGGGTCCAACGCGGGTTGAACCCGTGTTCAATATCCCGTGTAAAACCCGGGGTCTGTGTGTGAAAAGGGTATGAAAGACCTACCCCTTCTCAAGAAAAAAAAACTGTTCTGCCCTCTGTGTTGCATGTTGTCGGGCCAGTCTAGTTTGTTGTTGATATGCACACCCAGGAACTTGTAATGCTTGTAACGCTAAGAGCAGAGGGAGAAATTAAGCTAGGGTCACAGAGCAGAGCTTCATCATGTGCAAGAAAATATATTAAGTTATTATCTAGTGCTTACTTTGTTTGCCAGAATATAGAAGTATGTGCATGTTTGTCACTAGTTTACGGGAAAATGCAAAAAAAAAAAAAGCATTCACTAAGGGGTTGAGGACTCCACTATGAGAGATGAAGGAGCTCCTGAGTGTTGCCACAGTGAAATGACCTTAAGTTCAGTCAGGGAACTTTTGCTGACTGCTGACAGCCACACATACACGCACACACCAATCACAGTCCCTTCTACTAATGAAATAAGATGACAGCTCTGCTCAATACCATGACTCTGCTGCTGTGGCAGCTACAGGAAGTGATGCTACTTGTTATGTATGCTAGCCTGCTACTCATCCACCAGCACCCCACCAACCACCTGGTTGGATCTGCTTCTCTGTACCATGGGGGGATGTAGTGTGTTCCCTGATTAGTAGATTAGTGCACTCAGCATGTGCACAGTGAGTATATAAAAGCAGATCCATTCATCACCAAGACTAAACGTGTTGCCATTATAATTCATTAAATCTTGTTTTGAGCTGTAACGGCTTGTTGTTGTAATTCTCCTTCACTATTGGTAGAGTCAGAATAAGTAAGTAAAATGTTATTGAATTACCTGAGGCAAAATAAGAGAACCCGCAGGTATTAATCTTCTGTGCTCAGCGCTGAACCCATCAGTTCATCAGTTAACTATACCAACCATCACATTAGGGTCAACACCAAACATTGAAGCACCCTCCATTAATAGACTGCAGGCAAGAGAAACCATGGCTGTGAGTAGACACAAAGCAGCTAAAGTTTCCTAAGAACCTACTGGGAACCATTGCTGTCAAAATGCAAGTGCATTGAAGAAACAGCTCTGAAATGGAGGCCACTGGCCAATATAGAAGGACTGCTATATGTTGTGGGACATTTCCAGGAAGTTTACAAATTAATTTAAACTTCAGCTGCTAATGATATCTGTTTTATATCATGAAGTGTTATATACTATAATTTAATGTATAATTTGTTGCATGAAGTTGTTAGGCTGTAAACCAATAATCAAACTCTAATAAAAAAAGAAATCAAACATTCAGTTGTTCTCTTAGCAAAAATATGTAGCTAGTTGCTAGAATATTTTAGATATTAATATTTTGTATCAATATCTTAATATCAATATCTTATCATATTATGATAAGATATTAAGATATTGATACAAAATACCAAAAGTGATAGGGAACTAGCTGTTTTTAACAACTTTATTTTAGAATAAAAACTGTTGCAAACAGAATGGGACCATAATGGCATCAACATGACATGTAATACATAATAAAGAGTGGGAATCAATACAAAGATAACAATAATGCTCCACCCAGCCTCCCTCAAAAACACACAAATAACACAATGTTCAAGATGAAATGTGTATGTGTATGTGCTGCACACACAGTTGTTGTTAAAAGTCATAAAAGTCCCACTAGCCCAAGACAACAAAAAGAGTGTGAGAGAGAGATCAATAGATGCACTCCGCTCAAATACAAACATGCACAACTAGACATCATGCCAAGGATTGTTATGAGTCAAAATTAACCTCTAAATTCAAACTTTCCACTTCATCATTCAAGGCCATGCTATTGTATCTATCATAATGAATCCAAAGTTGTTTTTTTATCTGGGAAGCTGCAATGTCAGCAGACACCCTCAATGCTTAATTCAGTGGTCAACACACTCAAGGTCAAAACTAAAACAGGAAGGTAGTTTACTTGTTTTTCAAGTTTCTTGTTTAGTCAGCAGTATTGCTTATTTTTGACTTTTAATTTGATGCTAAAAACCTTTCAGAGTAAGCATGCACTGGGTACTGCTTTTTAATGTAATTACCTTGCCTGTGCCTCATACCTAGCCATATCACTGTCAAACTTATAGATGCAGCAAAGACTCTTTCTTTGCTATTATTGCTATAATACACCATTTGCTGTTTTAAGTGCAAACATTAACACAGTGTTGCAAGGGCACTCAGCAGCCAACTGGAATTTGTTTTAGTATTTTTCTGTTGTTTTTTGACAGGTAGCAGTTTGGTACCAGTTTGTCATCTATTTTTCAAATTTGTCAGCTTTGATTTTTGAGAATGTTTTATGAGAATACATGTCCACACACATCTCCTGTGGCTGTAATTTAATCTACTTTATGTCTTGTAGCCTATGCACAATCTTGATGGATTGCATCCAGACTTCCAATCTACACTTCCACATTAGTTTATCCATTAATTTTCAATTTT
>OMKK01000169.1:0-15295 GCA_900302305.1 Polymixia japonica | reverse complement strand
CAATATATTTTTTTTTTTTTTTCTGGTCCAACAAAGGCAACAAAGACTTGGAGATGCCAGAAAGAAAAAAAGCAATCCTTCATCTGAAACATCGTCAGCTATATAAAATATGTATTTATTTCAACTGGAGATGCTAATGTCCCAAACCCCTTGTGTGTGATAGGCTAGGAGAATGTAGCAAACAGGCTATGAAGCCATCACAATTACATTGGCACTTAGAGACAAAACATTCCAAGTGGATTATTTTGAGAAGAAGAGACCTGAACAAGAAAGTCAAAGGGAAGGACTTAGAGTAACCACACACACACAGTGTGTGCTGATTTCCACCTACACATCAGTTTTCAACCAAAAAAAGCAAACCAAAGAAGCCTTCGACATTGTAGAGAATTCTTCCTGCAGCAAAGGACATTTGTCGGGAGCTGTTTGGGGAAACAGTGTCTCTAGTCGTGTGCTTTGTCACTCAAAAACAGCATAATAGGAAGAAGAAATATTCAAGGCTTTGGATGAACACATTTCTGGTAAACTGACCTGGGCTTTCTGTGTTGAAGTTTGCACAAGTGGCACCGCAGCCATGACTGGCTGGCTGTCTGGATTCACTGCTGAAGTGAGAAAGGTTGCCCCAAACCACGTTTACATGCACACAATAATTTGGTTACGGTCCTTATTCCAAATAAGGCAATAGTCCGATTAAGCTGTTTATATGAATCGTGTAAACAAATATTCCATTCATATTCCCATTTACATGCACTGAAGCAGTCCAATAATGAATAATGATGGTAATGTCAAACGTCACTTCTGCAACACGGCCCTACACGCGTTTCCCTCCTGCCATGTTGCTCCCGTGATATGCCTCTGCCACTAGCTTTGTGCAAGATCTCCACAATAATGTGCTTCAAGCTCAACATGTACACACTTGTTGTGTTGATCAACTTGACAGCTTGTTGGAAGGTGGGTGCCATCAACCTGTAATGTGTTGCAAAATGTTATAATGCAATTAACGTGTTTAAATGTCTAAACAGCCCTTAAATTACCTGACTAATATCGCAATGGAATACTCCACGTTTTGGAATATTTTGAATATACTTACTCCTGTTAAGGCTTTATTTGGACTATGGCAACTAGAAGATGTTGTTTACTGTTTATTCAGAGTAATACTTTAATATTGGAATATTGGTGAGCTTGTCAACATGGTCAATATGTCATCCATCGGAGATGCTGGCAAGTATGGCAAACAACAATGATTGTTTGTCATTAATTGAATGCTGATTGTCACTTAAAGCTCCTAGTTAATTTATGGATAATCTATCATTCTTTTGACTATCGTGACAATTTAAACAAATATTAATTTCTCCCATACTAATCATCACTTTTTTTTACTGAAAAATGTATATTTAGGGTGCTTGTTGACTAAGCCTTATATACCATTTATGTCAATGAGGCATGCATAGCTAAATGCATCAGCTGCTGCTAGCTGATAGATAGGAATGTGTTACAGTAAGCAGGGATGAATTACCGAACGGGCCTACCGGGCACTGGCGCAGGGGCCCAAAGGTCATTAGACCAGACAAGCCCCGCTGCTTCACACTTGACCTGTGACCCCAAAAGGCCTTCAACAACAGGGGCACAAAGTGACCCCAACCAAGGGCCTAGGCAGCGGCTGAGTGATACTTGTCCTAAAAGTGGGAGTGGCTGTTGAGCCACTGCCCATGTGCATTGAATACATTTAAACCTACTGCTGGGTCTCAATGCTGAAAGCAATTCAGTGCAAACATTGTACACATTCTCACATCTAGCCTCTTGAATTGAGACCCAGAAGTAGGCTTCAATTTATTCAGTGGGCATGGGCATCAACATATAGCGCTGTACAGTACATGTTTGTGATCTTTTGGTGATGATATAGTCCCATTGAAAACCTATAGCACTGAGCATCACACTCTCTAGTTCTCTATAATATCTCAATGGCCCCAACCTGCTACATGGGCAAAGTAGTCTGCCTTGATATGCCCTGCACTGTCTAATTTGCACAACTTGTATAGGCCTGTATCTTTGAAGGTGTACCCTACCATGAGTAGGCTACTGTGTCACTATGTTACTTGTTAATGTGTGTTAATGTGTGTATATGTTATGTGCTTGGTAAATAATGTGATTCTCACATCACAATATTGAAATATGAATTTAATATTAATTAAGAAAATCAATGTGGGATTGGACATTTAATAAATATTTTTGCCAGATTCCATGCAACAATTGTCCTTTTACAGAGAAGTGACACTGACCTCGCGACAGCTGTGAGAACACTTGAATCGTTTTTTCTTTGTGACAACTCTGAGAAATGCTGTCTAGAGGTCAGGCGTCTCCCAAACATACAAGCACATGCTCTAACAGACAAGAAAACCATGTTATGTTGCTATTGATATATCAGTTCACAGCCTTGAACACTGTCTGGATGCGTACAAGCACCACAATCTGTTTGGCGTGCTTTTCTGCTCAGAATCACAATCCAACGCCTCAGTCACTGACCAGGCCAATACTCTGTTTTTTGCATATCCTTCTGACCTAGATAGGAGCCTTGGCAACAAGCTGATTTCGCTGAGATCTTTCATTAGGCGTGAACAAGACAAAACACTATCAGGACCGCTCAAGACAGTTTTGGATTATGTCCTGACATTTACATTTCCAAATGTTTATGTGGTTTTGAGAATATTCCTGACCCTACCAGACGGTATCAACTGAGGACCAAGATGACTCAAAGACTTATTTCACTTCACTTTCTCTAATGGCAATTGAAAGTGAACTCACCAAGCAGTTGGATTTTGGACTTATCTACATCTTGAAATTTATATTTTAAAAAAAGGGCTCCTGCCCTCCTGCCTCACCTGCAGGCCTGTGATTCCCCTTTTTTCCCTCCAAACAATTCCAGCCAGAACAGAGATAGAAGCAGTGTGAGTTTAATATGGACTTCTCACCTTATAATAATTTATTTGGTTGATATGGCATGTATTGTTGGAAAGTTAACAGATTGCTACCTCAGCAGCCCGTGCAGCTACTTCAACCCTAATACTTTGTGTCCCAGCCAACTTCAGTTTCATATGTCCCACAGCTTACTGAGTTCCCCCTAATCAAGGCTTCTCTTTACCTCTGACTCCTGTACATCATGACTATGAATTCAAGGTATCCATCATGACTTGAGGGACCCTCAATCCTTTATTTCATCCATAATGACCCGCAGGAGTTTGTAATGTTGAAGATGGCTTTCACTAACCTTCTACCAGCAGAGGAACCTGAACTGTACAAATTTCATATCCTACTGGATCATCTACGTCTCCCCTCTGCTCGGCATATTGCACTTTCCTACGCCCATGACCCACGACCTTTCACCATGGCACTGGGAGCCTTAGACCGACAGTATGGTCAACCACATCAACTGGCCCTAAAGGTACAGACCATATTCAATTTCCCTAAAATGTCTCGTGGAGATACTGAAAGATTTCAAAACTTTGCGGTTAGAGTGAGGTCATTAGTGGTCATGCAAGCATAGAAGGTGCTGCAGGACTAGCCTGTGCTTCATGTGTTCACCGATTGTTGAGTAAACTCCCTGTAGAGTTTCTAACTTTGCCAGACACGCCCGCTTAGCCTCTCCTAATGCTCACTATAACTTAGTGGACTTTTCTGCATGGCTTGAAGGAGAGGCGGAATGCCAAGCAGTTGTAGCACAAGCCAACTGCCTTCAACTCAGCTTTCCCCAAATTCAAAGTAAAGATACAAGTCTAAGATTCAAGTTTCCGTCGGCTACCATTTTCCCAAGGGTCTGATCAGAAGTCTCCACATGGACACACTGCATCAGGACATCAGCCGCAACCCCAAATGAGGTATCCATGTGCATGCTGTCAGTCAACCTCCCACTACCTGACAAACTGTGGAAGCTTAAAAGACTTAAGCACATATAAAGTAGTAAAATGGTTGAAGGAACAAAACAGATGTTGGAAATGTAGTAGAACTCACAAAGCAGCAGATTGCACTGCCCCAAATGTAATGGCCAGCACCTAGGCATAATTACATGATGTAAATAGAACTCAAACAGCATCTAGAGTGTTGTACATGAACCCACAAAGTATGTCACCCAAAGTACTACTTAAAGTAGTCAAAGTAAGACTTTGCAACAAGAATAAGACATTTGATACCTATGCCATTTTAGATGATGGATGTGAGCGTACAATGTTACTACCAGGTGCTGCTAAGTATCTTTGTTTGGTGGGAGAGCCAGAAAAACTGGAGCTGTGCACAGTGAGACAGCAGACAGAGACACTAGGAGGAAGGAAGAACAGTAAACCTCAAACTATCTGCTGCCTCCTTCCCTGAGAGAAAATGTTCAGTTGGATGGGCCCTACAAGGACCTACTTCTCTCTGTGCCTATTTACATCACAGGCCAACCCCTACACTGAGCTGAAACACCATGTAGAGCAATTGTGGTCAAGCTGATACCCTTCCCTTCTGAAATGAAAAGTTGATCATTAGATCAAAGCAAGATAAGGATGCCATGGACTTTTTGAATACAAAGACCATACGAGTAGACATAGATGGAACTAAATGTTATGTAATGTTATTCCTTTGTTAAGGAAGTAAGGTGCACCTGAACGGAATGCCCCATTTGAATCAGTAATGCCCCTTCTCCGACAAGCCGAGCGCAAACTTGAGAAAAACCCCAGATTGGCTGAAATCTACAATAACGAGATCAGCAAACTAAATCAGGCTGGTTGTGTTGCAGAAATCAATGCAGGATAAATTACTGAGTCACAAGAATCATGGTATATTCCCCATCACTTGGTGGAGCATAATGACAAACATTGTGTTGTATTCAACTGTTCCTTCACTTATCAAGGCCAAGTCCTCAACGACCAGTTCCTTTCTGGCCCCATCACTACTTGGTGTTCTGCGCCGTTTCCGCCAACACAGAGTTGCTATGAGTGGAGATATTAAAGGAATGTTCCACCAAGTAAGGCTCTTACCAGAGGACAAACCGCTTCTCAGGTTCTTGTGGCGAGACATGAAATATAAAGAGACGCCAACTGCCTATGAAGGGCAAGTGCTACCATTCGGCACAACATGTAGCCCCTGCTGTGCAACATATGCTGTCCAGAAACACGTGCAGGATCACAGTAAGGGCAATGAAGATGTGGTTGAAAGTGTTATCGAGTCCTTCTATGTAGACAATTGCCTTAGGTCACTTCTCTGCCCCAGTGAAGCAAAACAACTCCTACTCAAGATACGGGCTCTTATCTGCTGGTGGATTTGAAATTAGACAATGGACAAGTAACTTTCCATCTGTTGTTGATCACCTACCATCAGCTGCCGGATCAGAGATTCAGCTCTATCTGAATCAAAACCGGACAGATCCTGTAGAGGGTGCACTAGGGCTAAGCTTGGGCTATAGGCACAGACCTGTTTCCTACCAAACTCTAACCATGAGAAATGTGTACAAAGTGCTGGTTTCACAATATGATGCCTTAGGATACATCATCCCGTTCACCACCAGAGCCGAAGTCCTGCTCCAGCAGCTCTGGGCGAACAATAAACAATGGGATCTATACTCAGGTGACCTGCAACGTGCATGGGAGGAATGGGAGAGTGAACTCCCAAGCCTGGTTCACATCTCCTTCCCCAGGTGGTATGATGGCAACAACCCTCATTGTTTCTCGCAAAGTAACGGACAGAGAATTACACATTTTCTGTGATGCTTCAGAAAGAGCATATGGCTCAGTGGCATACATGAAAACAACAAACCAGATGTGGGAGATGAATGTCTCATTTGTAATGGCTAGATCGCCTGTAGCTCCTCTAAAGCAACTGACTATTCCCCGCTTGGAGTTATCTGCAGCCTTTACTGGAGCCCAGCTAAGCAAACTGATCAAATCTGAACTGACAGTCCCCATTGACAGAACCTTTCTGTAGTCTGATTCCACTGTGGTGCTAACATGGCTTTACTCTGAGTCCTGAAGGTATAAGGCCTTTGTAGCCAACAGAACTGTGGAGATACTCGAACTAACCTCAGCTAGCGAATGAAGGTAGGTGGACACAATGCAAAACTCTGCCGACGACATCACCAGAGGTAAGTCACTCAAATAAAAGATCTAACTACCACACATCGATAGCATAGAGGTCCTGCATTCCTTCACCTTCATTCTAGTCAATGGCCTGTCTGTCCTGCTCCTGCCGAACAGATAACCACAGAGTTGAGGAAACCCTTTTTTTTGTGGCCTCACACAACCCACTAAGCCATTTGACATACCTGATCCAAAGGAACACAACACCTGGACAAACCTGATAGATGCCACATATCACACAATGCAAAACCTCAACCTGTCATTCGAATTCTGACCCGACTGGCGTAGTAAGAACCAAAGTCAAAACTGCACTAATCTCTCATGCTCAATCTGAGAGTTTCCCAGATGAACTTCAGGCACTGAAATCTAGCAAAGACATTTCCCTACATAGTCGTCTGTCACCTCTCTCTCCTGAGTTCCATAAAACAGTGCAAGTCATAAGAGTGGGTGGCAGACTTAGACAGTGTAAAGACCTTGAACCTGATACTATCCATCCCACAGTGCTTCACCCTAAACATCCTCTAACACAGTTTATGATTAAGGATTATGACAAGCAACTCTTTCACCCAGGACCTGATAGGGTATTTGCTGAAATACGCCATGCCTGCTGGATCCTCCGGGGCAGACAAGCTGTCAAAAAAAATCAGCGGTCATGTACAGAGTGCAAAAAATGGCGGGCAAAACCTGTCTATCCAAAAACGGCAGACCTACCTCCCTCCAGCTCCAGGCTAGGGAAACCCCCTTTCTGGTCTACAGGAGTAGACTGTTACGGTCCCCTAAACATTAAAGTGGAGTGCCGGGTAGAAAACCGATGGGGAATGCTGTTCAAGTGTACGACCACCAGATGCATTCATACAGAACTATTGAACAGTCTTGATTCTGACAGTTTCCTCATGTCCCTCAGGCGTTTCATGGCACGTAGAGGACGGCCTCATGAGCTCCTTTCTGACTGCGGAACCGACTTCAAAGGAGGAGACAGAGAGCTGAGAGATGCATTTGCAGCCATGAATCCACAGTTGAGAGAGCAGCTAAGTAAAACCCAAAATACGGTTCCGCTTTAACTCTCCAAACGGGGGAATGTGGGAAAGGGAAATCAGGTCCATTAAAGCTGCTCTCAGGGTGACAGTGGGAAGTCAGACTGGTTTTTGAGGAAGTCTTACACACAGTACTATTGGAGATAGAAGGAATTCTAAATTCCAAACCAATTACGCATCCTCTGACATAGCAGATCCTGACCCCATTACCCCAAATCTCCTTCTCATGGGGCGGCGAGATGCTTCTCTTCCACAGGCCGTCTATGCTGATACCAACTTGCTTGGACGGAGATGATGGAGGCACAGTCAAATACTAGCTGATCGGTTTTGGTCCTGCGTCATCAAAAACTACTAAAAACTACTGTGATTCCCCTTTTTTCCCTCCAAACAATTCCAGGCAGAACAAAGATAGAACCAATATGAATTTAATATGGACTTTTCACCTTGTAATAATTTATTTGGTTGATATGGCATGTATTGTTGGAATTTATTATTCTAGATTCCTGAGTTTAATCCTATGTTAATTAAGGTGAGGTTGTGAGGTTCTGGATTTGCAAGGGCATCAGGTGTCCAGTTATGCTGTGATGTCAAAGACCAAACTGTACTTCAAGCTAGACAGTGTGTGCCACCCCCAAGTGGACAGAGTTTAGAATGACAGTGTTTAAGGTTTAGGATTTAAAATACAACATGAGTCTGTTAAAAGACATAGACATTTAATTATAAATTAAATAAAAGTTTAAAAGAATTGCATTTACATTACTATTTTAGATCAAGTCCTCTCATTGAACCACCGTCATGGGATGCATCCAGTATACAACGGCTAACCATGGCTATGATCTCGAGAGTTCTATAATACTCCAAGGCAAAGTTGTCACCGAGACCTGTCCCTTATCAACACCAAGTCAAGATCCAATCTAAATGTGTGTAATTTCATTTTCAAACTGAACTTCCTATACTGTAACTTTCAAGGGATACGATTTTCCCCTTTTCCATTAACACATCTTGGGTAAAAGTTTAGTGTGTTTGCACAAATGATCAAACACTGAAGAGAGAAAAGATTCTAAGTCTATATTTAAAATTGTTGAGAAATGTAGATTTATTGGCAACGCAAATCTAATTTGTGATGTCAGCGTCACTATTCTCCAGTCTTGATCCTGTGAGTAGTTTTGACCTGGGAAGATGTAGGATATCTGGGAAAATGCAGGTGTTTAGTGTTTAAAGTTTTAAAATGATGGATTGTGGTTGTCATAAATAAAAATGGATAATAAAAAAAAATATATTCAAAAAGTAGAATATTTCTTTCCAAGTTCCTACTTGGCTGTTTAACAACTGGAAGAAAAAAATTAAATAAACTATTTTGAAACTAAGTCTGTCAGCATTTTCTCTCTAGTCAGAATGCAACAGCATTATTTCTGTTCATTGTTGTGTTTGGCTATGTTGAAAAAGACAATGACGTCAGAACTGGGCCAACTCATGTTGCATCTAGAATTCCGATTTACCTGAAGAGATTATCCAACTTTGTAGGGTGTTCACATCCAACGTATGTTGTGATTTTCTGTTTATACCTTTATACCATAGTTAGCTACTATAAACTGCAGCTACCATAGCTGAACACACAAAGAAAGAAACAGCAAAATCTAACGACAAAGAAACAGGTTAATCGCTCAGAGGAAGTCAAGCGTGTTTAAAAAGGACCCTCTTCCAACATCACAGTACTGATTGCAAGGTGTCTCTGGGAAATGCAGTGCAAAAACCACAACAATGACGGCTTATTGCACCAATGTTGATGCTAAAGTAAAGAAAACAAGGATCTTGTAGATTGCCACTTTAAGTGCATTGCCATTCCTTAAATGGGAAGTTCACTTTCTAATACATCTGGGCTCATTTTCACACCTACCTTGGCTGCTTCAATATTTAGATATACGATAATCAGTGTAGGCAATATCCTTACTCCATAGAAGCCCCACTGAACATCAAACTCCATGTTATACACATTGTAAACGTCATTGCTTCCCATGACTGATATTGTACTTCTAATTAAGTTTAAGTCTAATTAGTTACTTAATTTGGTATTATTTACCAAAACCGGATTACACACTATGTGAACTTGCGCTGCAAAATATAGATCTTTGTCGTCATTGCTAGACATTTAAAAAAAAAACTGTTTGTTTGTAAAGTCATTGCCGAAACATGCATTGCAGTTAATGCCACTGTATATACATATAGTTTTGAGTGCATTTTATATCATTTCAAAAAATTAGCATTTTCATGGTAAATTATGAAAACCTGAAAAAGCAAGCAATTGATTTAAAGATTGTGTGCATACTAAACCCCAGGTAGGTGTGAAAATGAGCCCAGAAGTGTTCTAAAGTGAACTTCCCCTTTAACTGAAAACCTGAGTCTTCCAAATCTTTAAGGTCTGCAATAACATTCCCAAACACAAAGTGAGACTAAAAGCATTGGATCAACTGATGTTCGATTATGTGGCAAAATCTCACAAAGTGTTATATGAACTGCCAGTACATTATGTTTCTTTTTCCCTGAGCCTAATGGATTTGCCACTAAAAATAAATCTTGGTATAAAATGATTGACAGTGAGGATGGGCACTCTTGTAGAAGAGTAGTTTATTTCACATTCTTACTCTGTCTTACATCTTCTAAAACCTTATCAATAGAACTGACTGCGCATTCGTAGCTCCGATGCACAATTTATTAATAAAAAAAAAATGTTCTGACAGTTATTGTCTTTGTCAGGGTTACTGGAATAAATAGGGTACCCTGCTGGCCAGGTTCAGGTGATTACCATCACATGATCAATTACCTCACAAAAAAGAGACACAGACATCAATAAATACAAAACATATATACAAAGAGATTACAACATAGAAGAGCACACAAATTTAAATCACAGGGTCCAACACAGCTGAAGAATACAGTACTAAAAACATGATATTAGAGTATATTAGATGGCAATCCCATCTCAAAATATTGTTGGAGATTGTCCCTATGTTATGTTCCACATAGTATGTCACAATATAGTATAGAAAAAAATTTAAACAAAAAGATTAAAGTCGAGTGAAAAACAACCTGACACGCCAGATGGTTAGTTACACAGAACCATCTGGGACGTCTTCATTGGAAACTGCACTTTCAAAAAATACTTGGCAGGTGATTGGATGAACCATCTGTCTATCATGGGCTAAACCGCGGGCTAAACCATGGCCGTAGCTGCCAGTAGTTCCTCACAGGACGTTGATTGGTCCGGGTTGGTCGGGTTCGGCCACAATTGCATTTACTTGAAGCCAGACAAGATGGATTCTTGTGATCATGATTCTCGCGGTGAACTTGTGATCTCGCGAATCCAGCTGCCTCGCAAGGTAAAAAAACAATACCAATCCCATATCAATTTGACCTATGCTGTAGAATACCCCTATTTTATACTGGTATCTTACACAGGACTCGCATCTCTCACATCTTCTAAAGTGTTATCAATAGAATTACAAGACTTTGACAGGTTGTATTGGTGTCTTACACAGGATTATTCCATAAGAGATTTCAGTGTTTCCTTAACTGGGACATACCTACAGAATCATTCTCTTTCCGACTCATCCAAACCAATCTGCATGGGTTCTACATTTTGTTGGAAAAATGTCTTCCTGGTTTTGTCTTTCCCCTTAGCTTTCAAAACCTCCCTTTAATACTATCACTATGCACCTGGTGAAATTCTTCTATAATGCACTGGATTGTACTTGTTGTACTGCTGGCAGCATTTTTGCTTGCATTTGTGGGTAGAAAATGGCCAAAATATTCAGACACCCCCCTTATCCACATCTTTTCTATCTATTTCAAAAGATGGCAGTATATCCCCCTCCTCATCTGGATTATCTGGAACACAGACGATTACGTTTTGAGCACCTGGGGCTTTGGAGTGTGCAGATTCAGCTGCCTATGTTTTCTGCAGATAGCCTTATGGGATGAAAAAATCTTTTGAACAGGTAATATGTAATTTGTTGTGGATACATAAAATTTAAATATTATCTGTTACAAATTTGCACTTCAATTTGACAAAACAAACAAAACCCACATACACACACTTCTTCTTCTTTTGTAGCATGTAATTCCCATATCTGTAAGAGTTTTATTTAATGCTGAAAATGTTCTCAATGAGCAAGAGCACTCCTCTACACCACAAGTAAACCTGATTTCTGTGGCTTTATGTTTACAGAATACCCTAAAGTTTGGACAAGTGAATGCGCATGACTTGCACTTAGGCTGCACATACTCGGTGTCACTGCGTCCTGTCTCTCTGCTGCGGTGTGCTCTCTTTGTCCCCTCCTCTCCAGTCTTTATGTCAATAAGGAAGACAAGCAAATAATGAATAATGATAATTTGTATTAATAAATTCAAGACAGTGAGTCTGACTTGTTCAAAAATCTTATAAAAGAGAAGTGAGAATCTCCTTCACTTCCTGCGATCACTGTTCTCTCTCTCTCTCTCGCGTTACCTGTGATTGGTAATCTGCCATGATGGCTGTGTTGCTGTCAAGAAAGCAGACATGCAAATAATGAATAATGATAATTTTGCCATACAAATTCAATAGTAATTTAGTTATCGCTAGCTTCCATTAAGCTATGGTCTCATATAACTTTACAGCTAGCAACACTTAAGATGGACTGGGCAAAAGTGAGGACGTTATAGTGAGTGTTAGGCAGCTAGATTCTCTAGCTTTCGATCTCTGACTAGACTAAATGCAAGAATGGTTAACGCTACTGATGCTACTCCTAATGCTATAAAAACATTCAAGACCATCCAATGTTTAGAGGGCTCCAAGGGCTCTCTAACATAGATATTTATAACTTTTAATTTATAGTCTTAGTTTTCTTGTCTTATAATTTATAATAGTGTATGTCGCTATGTTGCTCACTCAAGAGGTTTTATGTTAGCTAGCAGAAATATGATTTGTTGACCATGCCTCCCACATATGTCATTTCAAGTAAACCAGGTTCATGGCTAAATTTTGATTAATTGTTTAGTTAGAGGGTAGAACAATTACACAAACCGTCAAAAGGTGGCACTGCTTGTAAAATGGTGAACATTCTGCATGTAGGCTACTTTATGTTGAAAAGGATGTACCTCTGTTTACAGTACATTACTGTAGTTTGTACTGCTTATTTACAGTGTAATATAATACAGTGTCATGCTGTAAAATGAAAATAAATGTCCCATAATGCATCGCATAACACAGCTATCTACTGTAAATTATATGTAACTTAACTGCGGAATCTGCAGTGACCTACTGTAGAATTTACAACAAAGGTATTGTAGAATCTAGCAATGATACATGTTCTATAATTTAAAGCCGTCCTTTTTCTAATTTACAGGCTGGACAGGTCCAGAGGACCAGGCTAGAATCTTTGGTCCTGGGGGACAATGGTACCTACTCAGACATTTTGTCTAATAAACAGAGAGGCTCTGGACAACAGGATATTGTTGCTTGATGCAGTTGATGTTTTAAGTATTTTTTATGTTTGATATCAAATACTCCTAGTAATGTTCCCTTGTAAGGGAAATCTTTCAACATTTCCTCTTTTACTCCTACTACTAATATGTAACCTGATGCCATGCAATACACTGCATTTTCTACCAATCTCTTTTAGAGCAGTGCAAAACATCACAAGATCATCTGGGTCTAAAATTTGAAATTTGAGAAAAAAAAGAAAAAAAGACTACATTTTTCTCAAATTTCAAAATGCAGATCTAATAAAGTTATACAATACTTTTGTACTGTACATTTTCCAGCTGTGCTCTATGTTAAACTTGAATAAAAAAGTTTAATTATTACATTGTATAGTAAGTACTTAAGTTCACAGAAGTATGAGAACTACCACAAGATTACAGAGGGTGTGTGCTGGAGGATGAGACAAGCTATTGATTTGTTTTAGTTTGTTAGTATACAATTCACCTCACTAACGCTAGAGGTCAGTAATGTGCCGATTGTACAGATAGCTTACCTTTAACAGTAGAGAGGGGAGGAAGAATTAAACAAATAAATACAGTGTGATTATTAAACAGGATGAAACAGAAGAGAATAAAAGAAGATGAATAAAAGGATGAGACAAGCAAAATTAGAGACAAAACGAGAGTAGGTAGGGGCCAGAAGGGAGAAGAAAAAAGAAAAGGAGAATGTAAAGGAGAAGAATATGAGGGAACGGAGGAGAGGAGGAGAAGCAAAGGAGAAGGAAAAGTTGGAGTAGAGGAACAACAGGAGAGGTGACGACTACTGAGTATGAGTTACAAATAGTGAGTGAATGAGTGAGAATGTAATTTTCAATAAACACAAGAGCACATATAGTTAATAAACATGAAAATCTCGATATAATACCTAAACCTATGTAAAATAGGAGATTACTGAGTTACAAAAAACGATTTAGCGGAGTTTTAAAAGAGTCAAAAATGTTTCAATCTACTTACCAAATTGCAGGAAAGTGCATCTTTTTGTATTTGAATTTTTTCTGATGATCCTCAGACCCACTACCCTAGTTGTGCCTACCCTACATTTTTCCTTGCATTAACCCTTAGTATCACTGCACCATCAACATCAATCAGCATAAAATGACATACATTCACTGTTAACGTATTAGTTGATATGCTATTAATTAGTTAATTGCATTCAGATAGTTCATTTATTAAAATTCACTTATAAAACTACCTTCACGGTGTTGATCCCGGCGTTAGAAGCTGATTCAACGGGCTGCCATGGGGCCTATTGTTAGTTTGTCCACAGTGCAAAACGACATACAAATGACCATCACATATCCCAAAACGGCTCATGCTGCATAATCCAGGGGTTCTGTAGGCAAACGATTGCACAGTGAGTGCAAAAAGCGTTTTTCCTTCAGTATTTAGCCTTGTTTCGTCTTCACCGAAATACTCTACTTTGAACACCAACACCGTGAATTTAGTTTTATGAGTGAATTTCTCCTTTGAACCCACAAAGAATATTTAACCACCAGATTTTAACTACGAAAACATTCAAAGTTTTTGCACCAGTACAAGAAAAAGATACGAATGTTGAATTTTTCATGAATTTGTTTGAAAGGACAATTAATCTCTTCATACCTACTGATTCATGAATGAGGCCCAAAGTTTTAATCACATCACTCTTGACTTTCTTAGACAACAGCGACCCCTGCTGAGTAGTTTGACCCATAATCGAACAGTGCCTTATTTTCCTACTCATCTTAAAAAATATAAGATTGAACCCCAAACAGCTGTAGTCATTTAAATTAAGTAGTAAGAAACTTATTTCCACAAAGACAGGTTTCTATTAAAATGTTATTGATTTACTTTTTCCCATCAATAAAGGCAATAGCCCCCAAATAGTTGCCTTTCTCCTATGCATTCTTTACTATAGTTCTGGCTTTCTCCCATGCAGCTCTCTCCTTGGGGGGAAGTCTTCTTTAAAGACCAATTTACATAGTCATTGGATCCCATTGTACCTCCTGGCATTGCCATTGGTTAGTGAATGTGTTTATAAATCCAGCCCTCTGGCCATGAAGTCACACAACCTGCAAAACATCATTTGAGCAACAACCCTGTGTTTCATTGGACTGAATTTGTTTGATACAAGTAAGTAAAATGCCTTAAAAAAATGTTTTTGTGATTATTACAATGTCTAGAACATCTACATATTTAGTTACTATGGAATACATTCATCAAACGTTATTTTGAGCCTATTATGTCATTGTTGCCATGCGGCATCATAGAGCTTGTGTGGGAGTAAAAATAGGGACATCTCATGTGTTAGCATTGTCAAGTACATTTTCATTATTTATATAGCCCAAAATCACATTACAGTGTTTGAAACGATCTATAGCAGTATATGAAAATCTATCTGTATCTACATCTTATCAGTTAAAACTGTATTCTTTTAATGTGATTATTTTAATGTGATTGTTATTATATTACTAGTATGAAGCCCATTGAGGTGTTTGATGATTTTGGGCTGGCAGAAAACAGGTTTTGAAAACTGTTCTGGAATGTGTTCTGGGGTAGGGGGGTACATGTCTTTTATTATGCTAAGTATAATAAGGCCAGACTTGTGGAATGTTCTGTTTTGGGGTGGGGTGCATGTATTGCTTTTAGTATGCTAAGTACATG
>OMKK01000167.1:0-22790 GCA_900302305.1 Polymixia japonica | reverse complement strand
ATAATATATAACACATAATATATTTCATATATCTATTGTCTGATTATCTGAAAGGAATTTAAATTAAACACTTCAGGGTTGAGGTCAGTTCACTTACTTCAACTGATTCAAAATTAAAAAACATGAAAACCTTTAGACATCAAAGGTTCTTATATACAATCTATAATAATTGTAGAAAATAAATGAATTAGAAAACTAGAATGAAATGATTGCAAACAAATTACCGGGCATTATTGCAGACAGAATAATAAACAGCCCACACTCTTGCCTCCGTAGGTAAAGTGTGCTACATGGGCTTCTGCAGTACCAGCAGTCTCCAGCAGGTGAAGAGTAACTCCAGCGTCAGCTGCACCACAGTATGCACGGTGGTCAACACCTCCTTCAAACAAGGCTTCATCCAGCCAGGCGTCTAGTAAGACGTTATTCTGTCTCATTTCAGTTTTATATTAGTGCTTAGTTTATGGACAGCTTATGAATCAGTAATAAACAATTAATAGAAGTATAAAGATCCACACTACGGTCCTCATTTATAAAAGTGTTCTCTTGACTTGATCTTTGTTTCTGTCATGAGATGATTTCAGAGAATATAATCAAATTTAAAATAACCATATGTGCATATGGAATTCACACATTTAATGCAAAGACATATTACTTTTAGTTTTTAATGTAACAGAATATTGAAGAAAACAAATGTAACCTACTAATTTTTCCATCCCAAATGACTTTTTTAATCCCAAATGACTGCTGACAGCTGGATTGTAGACAAAAGATTTGACAGTAAGAACATTTTATAAATGAGGTTCCAGACATGACGTGAAGCTTGAGGAGCTCGTTCAGCCTAAATAGAGCAGTTTATTCATACCTGTTCATTCTCTCACTGTTCTGGGAATGTTGAGTATCACTTCCTGAACCCTCTGCTGGGAATTCATACTTTTCAGGGAGAGATGAGAAATGGAACCCTGATATCAATGTGAACTAATTTAAATGTATTCTCAATAAATATCTTTCATTCCATACGTGAGTTATCTGGCTAAACACGGTAAGGTTTCTAAAATGATTGAAAGCATGATATCTTCTGTGTTTTGATGATGAGCTTTGGGGCAATGATTTGTTTTTGGAGATATAGGGAGATGAACTTGTTGATCTTAATTATCGTCTAGCGATGGGAGGACAGTGGCAGTGAAACACATCCAGAAGAAACACTTCACCCTGACTAAAACCATCAGGAAGGAGGTTAAAGAAGTTAGGTAAGGAACATCCAATAGGGGAGTATCAGTTTCTGTGGTGAACGAAATCCTCTAATTTCCCAACCAAATCCATCCACGTGCAGTTTAGGATCTTGGGAATTCATTCCAGTCATTTAGCTGGTATCCAGTGACTTGCAGTGAGCGAGCGAAGGTTGTCTCAGTGGCGTGTCTAGGACATTTTGAATGGGGGGGCCCAGATGGGGCCCAGAACCAGATGGATGGGACATCTGTCTCTATTTTTATTATTGCTATTCCAGATCATACAGCTCTCCCATTTATTTTCTAATTTCTGTTATATTCTACCACCTTTATACCAACAAGAGCAAATTAAACCCTGCATTATACTTGTTAGTCTATTTAGTCAATACAATATGGTTGTTTTTATAGCCTAGCTATTGATTTCACTTGTATGGGTGTAAGTTCACCCAACAGGCTGATAAACTGGTTTTATTTTACTGGCAAATGCAACATCGGAGCCACATCCTTACAGTAACTGACAACTCATGATCAAACACATGCCGAAGTATTGAAGTAGGGACGCATGGCGGTCCATCAAATTTCTCTGGGGGCAGGTGCTATCCCAGGACACGCCCCACGACACGCCCCTGGTCTTGCTCAAGGGCACTTTGAGTTGTTGTGATTGACCGTTTGACCTTTTAGCTGCAGGATGGTCTCACTCACTACTAGGCCACCCTGTGGCATATTGCTATAGCAACCTGCTGTGGTGGATGCTGTCATCTAATACAGCGCTTTCTAAAGGCCTTTTCCCAAATGGCAGATTATGATGAAATTCTGACAAAACACAATGAGCATAACAACCTGGTCACGTTGCTGGATGTGTAAACAATACCTGCTCTATTTTATTCCCTATCCAGTTTATACTAGATATAAGCCAAGGTACACGTGTCACTTAAAGTTGTGCAAAACTTGCAAAACACAATAAATAGCTAAACTCAGAAATACTAAGATTTACATCCCACATAAATGAAAGATGGTCAAAGCGATTAAGTTAAGAGTACTTAACTGCTGAATGTCTGCAATACATGAGCTCATTTGCATAATGTTTCACTATGATTAGGGAACTGGACCACCCCAATCTATCCAAGTTCATTGGTGGTTCCATTGAGGTTCCCTACGTCACCATCATCACAGAGTACTGCCCCAAAGGAAGCCTGTCAGATGTCCTGCTGAATGAGGATATTCCTATCAACTGGGGGTTCAGGTTAGTTCACCAATCATACAGCTGGTAGGTATCCAAGTCTAGTTTTCAGTACACGCCGTCACTAAAAGTTTCAGAAATGCCCTGCCTCTTGCCTTGTTAAAGTTATGCATATTCTCACCTAGAAGCTGAGCAGTACGAGCACACGGTCTACAGTATATACTTCCTGTTATTGAGTCGCTCCACTGGACAGTTAGGGGTCAAGTGCCTGGCTTACGACTGTGGAATAGTTGGAGGCTTTGCTAAAGACACAATGTGTCACTGAAGTCTGACATGTAATACTCTCTGGTTTGTGCCCTCAGGCTGTCCTTTGCCACTGACGTTGCTCGTGGCATGGCTTACCTGCACCAACACAAGATATTTCACGGGAGACTTCACACCAGGAACTGTGTCATCGACGACCGCTGGGTCTGCAAAATCTCAGGTGACAAAATGAAGACATAGTGACTGTGTCTTTGCATGAAGGTTATCACTATACTTTTGTCATTTCTGTGGTAATGACCAGTAGGTTTCAGGGTAAGTATATGAATGTCAGGTCAAAACATCTACTGTCCCACTAGGGTAAATAAAAACATCATCCTGATTTACAGTAACGCTGAGCCTCTATATGCATGTGTGTGGCTCCAGATTTTGGTCTGACTGCCTACAGAAAAGAGGACTTTGAGGCTGTCAGTAATGGCTTCCATTGTGGGGATATATACCGTATCTACTGCGCCCCGGAGGTGATGCTGGGGAGCAGCTTCCACACCACGGCAGCAGACGTCTACAGGTGTGTAGGAACCGCTGGAGCTACGTGTTCTTACGTTTTCACCGCTGCTGTTTGGAACCCACGAAAGCCGCTGTTGGGTTGAAAAAAATTGCTTCGTTAAAGCGGTAGAAGTCGTGCACACACTCATTCGTCCATTCATTCATTCATTTACGACATCCCGAGCCGATCACTGTAATCACTGTATGGCTTGGTTGCACAGATTTTATCTACAAAAATGAATAGATTTCTATTATATTTAACATAAAATAAATCTCAAACTAGCCACTTAAAAGCAACGGGAAAATAAATAAGCGATGACTATAATAGCTCCTATTTTACCATGCTTCCCTCTCCTCTCCTCAGTTACTCCATGATCTTAGTTGAGATTGCCACTCGCTCCGACCTCATTTCAGTGAGTATGACGAGGCCTCCGAGGAGATTACAACCTTTGGATTCCCTTTGATGTTGGGTTTAAAACCGGCAGTTCTCCTTCGCAGGACCAGGCTGAGGGACTGAAAATGGATATTATGTGGCGTCCCCCTCTGCCCGAGCTGAGAGCAGGGAAGACGGATACCGACTGTCCCAGTCGCGGAGACTACTGTGAGGTCTGTCAGATCTGCAGATGTTCAATGTTATGCAGATGTTCAAAGTACGTTAGAGTTAAACTAACTATCAAGTGTTAAAATAACTTGACAGAGACAATGAGCTGTTGAATCGTAACTTATATTAATCTATGCCCTTAAATTAATCATTTTGTGTTGGAGTGAAGGCCCTGCGATCAACTGTTTTACTTAGTTTAAAAGACTTTTTAGGATGTTCGTAATTAAACATCAACTATAAATCTTCTGACGGCTGTTTCATGCAGTCAGATAACGTGGCTCTCTGCTGTGGAACATTAACAGCTCATTATGAAGTGCTGGTCCCATAACGTCACCATGAGGCCCACCTTTGAGCAAGTGAAGAAGATGTTGGACAAGATGAACCCACACAAAGTCAGCCCTGTAGACATGATGATGAATCTGGTAATAAAACATCCAAAAATGTTAATAATGTGATAGTTTATTTATCCCTGTAGAGAAATTGTAGGATAAATTCCCTTTCTTGCTGGCTCAACTCAAGGCTGGTCAGTCAGCCCTGAAACTGGTAGTGACTCAGTGAGTTCCTCAGTGACAGGGGCCTGAACCCTGGGGACTCTCCACCCTGCAATCAAATGGATTTGCAAAATCAAATGAATGCAAATCTACACGGGACAGTATGCAGTAGGACAGTATGCAGTAGGACAGTATGCAGTAGGACAGTATGCAGTAGGACAGTATGCAGTAGGACAGTGTGCAGTAGGACAGTATGCAGTAGGACAGTATGCAGTAGGACAGTATGCAGTAGGACAGTATGCAGTAGGACAGTATGCAGTAGGACAGTATGCAGTAGGACAGTATGCAGTAGGACAGTATGCAGTAGGACAGTGTGCAGTAGGACAGTATGCAGTAGGACAGTGTGCAGTAGGACAGTATGCAGTAGGACAGTATGCAGTAGGACATCATACAGATCAGAATCTAAACAGAAAATCTAACGTCTCCCCTGAATCCCTACCAGTATACAATGTTATGCAAGATATAGTTGCATAAGAGGGCTGCTCTTGTAAGACTTGGGTGTCAATGTGTGCAGCTGAAGTAATAACAGTGAGAAACCGGACAGTCAATTTAGTATACTTTTCTGTGATTGACAATTTAGGCTGCAACAATTATTTTCAACATCTACTCGAGCCAGGTCTGGTTCTTGACAAATTACAGATGATAACATAGATCCTTGTAAATCCTAGATGGAAAAGTACAGCAAGCATCTGGAAGCCATAGTTGCAGAGAGAACACAGGACCTTCTTCAAGAGAAACAGAAGACTGATCGCTTGTTATACAGTAAGTGAGGATAACCGCAAGACATGATGAGGGAGGGTCCAGTGATTGTTGAGAATCATAACTGTATTATCTGCCAAGTGCAACTAACATTCAGGAGATTGTCTTGGTACATGCTGGCACATAATGTACGAGGACGACAGGATTTGAGATGCTGCTAAAAACAGGACAGTAAACTATACAAAACATATACTTTCACTGTCTGTATGCATTCCATATTGTGGTGCACATTATGGTTGCAGCTGTTGTAGGAATGTAGTGATTCCCCAGCTGTGCATTCGTCCAACGTACCATGAGGTAGTTGTACAAACTAAAAGAACGAATACCTAAGATAGTTTGATGATTGACCCAACACTGCCATCTAGTGGCAAAAGAGTTGAACTGACAATATTCTTACTCCCGGCACTGAAGGCATTAGATACAGTACTATCTCAAATTATTTAAAGAGGTGCTGTACACTTAAACGTGCTTTTAGAGCTGTAAACTAAATGATATGACTGTACTGTGATGAAACACATCAATGCTGGTGTTAATATTGACATTGACACCAAATTTATAGAAATCGTCATCTCATGGGTTGAAAATGGCTCAACACACCATCTACTGTTTTAAATCAGCCTGAGCCTTGCAAGGCCAATGCTGACATATAGTCGACCGTTTGGGACTTATCTATGTCATGACATTCATATAAAAAAGGGCTCCTGCCCTCCTGCCTCACACATCCATGCTCCCCCCTCTCAGCCCCTTGCCCACTTTTTAGCATTTTTCAAAATTATGCAGTGGGCGGAGTTAGGCTCAGACCTGGGGATGTAGTTACATTTTAAAATTGGCAAGAATAATTTCTGTTGTGAAATACTTATCCAGGTATGTTACCAAAGCCAGTGGCTGATGACCTTCGTCAAGGTCGTACAGCAGAGGCTCAGAGTTACTCCAATGCTACAGTCTACTTCAGGTAAGTGCACATCAAAGCGCTGTGTTATAACACATTATGGTCAAATCATATTCCATCACACAGAGTTTTAAAATTAGTTTAAAAATTAACCTTTTGTCTAGTCGTAGATCCCCATGAAATTCACCAGCAAATGCTTTATTGGCAGAGACTGTTATTTTTTTTAAAGAAGCCAAGGCTCTGAAATGTTTAACCAATATTGGACTACCTGGTTAAAAATAAATAAAAAAATAAATAAAAATAAAATAGAGATGACTAACTCTTTATTACTACTTGGTGGCAGTGATATTGTAGGCTTCACCCAGCTCTCTGGTGCCAGCACCCCCCACCAGGTGGTGGACTTCCTCAACCAGCTGTACACCACCTTCGATGACATCATCGACAATTACGACGTCTACAAAGTGGAGACTATAGGCGACGCGTGTAAGTAGGGACGCAAACATCCCATGATGCGCACAATGATGAAACGTACGGGCGAAGTGATAAGATACACAGATACAACACAACGGCAAAAACAGAAAGAAGAGAACAAATTAAAATGTGTGTGAGTAAAATGACAAAAACAAAGACACAAGTAAAGATATAGAGTATCTAAATGAGAACAGTAACAACTGGTTGTCTCTCTAGTCTGCCTTCAACATGTGCTTTGACACTTTATATAATTTCTTTACCTTTCTCTGTGTCTTTACTGCCTAAATTCCTCTTGCATGTGTTTCTCTTGCTAATAAATAATGGCTGACCTTCCAGATATGGTGGTCTCCGGGGTCCCCAATGAGAATGGCATCAATCATGCAGGGGAGATAGCCAGCATGGCTCTGGATCTGGTCGGTGTCTGTCACGCTTTTAAGATCCCCCACAAGCCCACCACACAGCTCAGGATACGTGCGGGGATCCACTCAGGTTGGCTTCTAATCTGCATCTTGGATGTCTTTATCTAAGCCATCCATTTCAGTCACGTCTCAAAACATCTGACAGATTTTAGGTCTAAGAGCAGAGTGCCACTCAATTTAAACATTCATATAGATTATCTTGTGGCCTAGGGCAGTCCAATCAATGTTTACAAGCATAAACAATCAGAGAATTAAGACCTGTAATGTCATTAGCATTAGTTTGAAGGCTGGAACTCTTCCACTGACAATGAATGGGAGACCAATTTTGTGGACCCACAGGATGTTGGAGTTTATATATTAAAACTCACCTCATCCCATAGTGGAATTATCAGTTCTGAACCTGACACACAAAGAGTTGGTCATGTTCATAAAATATTGAATAAACTGTTCCTACTACACTGTAGGAATATGGATGAACGTTCACATTGAGTGGCAATCCCTTTAAAAGAACTTCAAGTAAAAACATTAATACAAATAACTGAATAAAATTCAATGCTGCATTGATACAAATTGAGATGATTTGTTATTTCTGCTGTGTTGTTTATCCTGACAGGACCTGTTGTGGCCGGTGTCGTCGGTACCAAGATGCCTCGCTACTGCCTGTTTGGGGACACGGTCAACACAGCGTCACGGATGGAATCAACAAGCGACGGTACTGACCCAATACACATCACCAAGCAGAAAAGAGTTTAGATTTAGGTTAGGTCATCAACAGTCTTTCATTTTGATGAACTAAATGTAAAGTTGTTTGTGCACACTTCCAGAGTCACCGTCCTTGAAACGACTTGGTCCCAACTACGGTTAATTTTGTCTACAGTAGTTTACTGTAAATGGCTTTGAAAGGAGGACAGAATTGGTCTTTGACATGTGCTGTAGCTGCTACAATTGTGCCAAGCTGGATTTTCTCTGTATTTGCTCTGCAACACCCCACTGTGCAGTTATATCACGAGAGACAGACATTGTGTTCGCTAAGCACATAATCCTCTGCATCAACCAACTGGGACAATGAGGAAAGAGACTCTGGGTTTGAGGTGCAGATTGGAGGCCCAACAGTTAAAAGCAGAGGCCAAACCCTTCAAAGATAACCATCAACTGTTGGATTTGCTAATTTGATGTTATCTATTAGATCACTTATTAAAACACATTTTTACAGAAAATCTTTTATGTAATTTTTTAAAATATAATTATCTAAGTTTAATTTTTCAGCTTTTTTTTAATTCAGCTCTTTCACTTTAATTGTTTTTCTCTGTAGAGCCTTTGTGGCTCTTAATAAAGTATAAGTAAGTATACTAGAATTTAGTTTAACTGAACTGAAGATGTAGATAATGTTGTATATAATGTTACACTAAAACATGCATAAAAATGTAATCTAAATGGCTGAAAAGTAAAATGTGTATAGATACGTCTCTCTTTGCGCTGTGCGTTATTTGGTACAGACTCGCTCATTTTTGTGCTCATAGCTCTGAAAATCCAGGTGAGCGGGGCCACAGCTGACCTGCTCCACACGCTGGGAGGGTACATTCTGACCTGCAGAGGCTCACTCAACGTGAAGGTAAGATTACCAGCCAGGTCGGGGGGCCGTGAAATCACACAAACAACTTTTAACGGCGCAAATGGAGATGGAGCTTTTCAGTGCATTTCTGTGGATTTAATTTACATTCTCTTGAGAAAAACAAGCTTGAAACACTAACCCTCACTGGAACACTCGAGAGAGGGCTAAGTTTAGGACATTTTTAAACATGGTCATGGTGGTTGCCATAGAAACACGACCTTTTCTTGTGGATCTAAGCCCGTCTCATTGGACAGAGTCAATATTTGGAAGAGAAAAGCGTAGGGCCAGCACTCTAGGGACTTATTTATTTGTACTTATTTTCATTACACGTGGAGCGTTGTTAACTGAGCAGTTATTAGTATTTATGTGTTTTTCATCTTTGCTTGAACCTACAATGTAATTCCGCATGGGGACAATTATCTTGTTTTATATGTCCACAATATCTCAATCAAGCCCAGTTAGATTCTGAGTAGCTTAACTGTACAGAGTAATTTTTCTGTTACCTTAAAGTTACCGTATGTCGAAGCCCTGTTTGAAACTGACTGATAAAGGCACAGGCTTTTTGTGAAGCTGAGATTTGAAAGGATCACAGGAAATTCAACCCTCACTTAGGAGCTTTCAAGGGGCTGGGTGTGTCTAGACATTCATTCCTCTAGTCTTACGGCTTTGTGTTGACATTGTGACCTACGACCTCTATGTGGGTGGTGCTAGTGTAGTAATGGGGGAGGGGGACACTACCAGTCCCAGGGGACGAGGCCTCGACTCACATAATAAAGACTGTATGTCGCAATTAGGGGCCTCAGCTGCTTTGCAATGCTCCCTAGCTAACTCTAATGGCTCTCATCTAAAATTCAGCGAAGAACACGTGTGTCGCCTGACCCTTTTCCCTTCTCTTTTCTCTGATTTTGTTTCAACTCTGCAGGGTAAAGGAGAGATGACTACATGGTGGCTCGAAGCAAAGAGAGACGATCACACAGACCCACTGCTCAGAGCCATTGAATTCAGAGGAGTCCCGGTGCCAGTTAGCAATTAGCCAGCGTTCTTAGTGTAGCATAAACTATGTATAAAACTGTGTGAAAAGAGTTTAAAAAGTTGTATTGTGCAGTTAAAATGTATTCAGTGCCCTGTTTTGGTATCAATATTGTGAATAACTGTGCAGACGGGATCATAAGATGAAGAATTTATCATAAATTTAAATGTCACTTTATATTGTGACTTGAACAGAAAGAGATGCAACCAGTGTTAAACTGTATTATAGACTACAAGTTACTAAGTTATGGCATTCTCACCCTTTTTTATTTTGCAACCTTAATTTGCACCAATATTAACTGTTTTTGTAGATTAACTTTGATACACACATACATCAAGTAGCCAACACAATACTGAAGTTGATACCACTTTAAATTAATAATGTACAGTTGTCATTACTCTCATTAAGCTTTACAGTGCAGTTCATTGTTGTTTTGTCCTAATGAATGATAGCAAATGACAATAAACAGTTAAATGGTTACAATTTTGTTAACTCTTACAATGTTGTATTGATTATGTATTGATTATGCAAATAAATAGGGATAGATGACATAGATGGTTATTCAAAAAGATTCCATTTATTAGTTTAATCTACTAAATAAACTTGACATGGCATCTCTGATATCCTATAGAAAACACCTGGCTGCTATAAGTGTACAGCAGCAATGATACAGCATTTGAATATATTCTTTTATTAAAAACATCAACCAATCTGTGCCGAGATAGTCAGAGATACAGTGATAAAGCCTACAGCCTTTGGAGTTGCATGCATACCTCTGCTGGCCTCGGACTGAAACCCAACGTTCTGCCCTGTGTCTTCCCAACTCTCTTTCCTTCTCAACTTCCCTGCTGTTTAAAGAACAAAATACACTAAAACCAAGTGTCCTGGTAAAGATGCAACGGTCTGGCCCTTAAGGCAGTATTTCTATTACATCATTTCTATGTTGAACTCTGCGTTGCCAAGGGCTCCGTTTTGATAGTTTGCCATCATGCACGCTATTGAGAACAGCTGATTTAAGCTTGGAGTGGTGGAAAGAGAGATGACAGATCTGAACAGCATATACTCCTTCACTCTCTGGAACATCATGTCAATGTGCATCCTCAACAGTGCTATGGACTGCTTTGTGCTGAACACCACCCTCTCTTTCTCCTTTGACAAAAAAGACAACCGATTGACCTTACATGGGACAAGGTCGTCGACTTTGAGACTCTTGTCCACCATTATGGCTGTGTCTGGGGTAAGTAAGGGGATGATTCCTGACCCCTTGAAAGCCTCTTTATCGCTAAGGGATCCGGGGAAGAGAGAAGACACAAAAGTGACCATGCCATGGGGTGCCATACCCACCAGTGCCTTGAGGGTGCAGTCAGACTCAAGTTTGGCATGATACAGATCGTCGTTTGAAAAGTGGCAGAGTGGCGTTCGACAACGGAACTCTATGAAATCGAGGACAACCTGGGTGTCCGGGTAACACTCAAACTCCACAGGCAGGTGAGCTTTGACATTTTCCTTTGACATCCACATGGGTATGGAACCCAACGTGCAGTAAAGGAAGTTTGACCAAGATGCTATGATGTGGATCACAGTGGACTTCTCTACCATGAAACACACTGACAGGTCCAACAAGTCTAGGCCCTGAACAAGGCGGGTCATAAACAGGAAGAACTCATCTATTGATGACAGGGGCTGGGGGACACATAAAAATAAGGTACCATCAGTGACAATCCACCTTCATCATCACACATTTCTACAAAACATTTTGGCTAGGTTGTATGCTAAAATGTAAATATTGTGCTAAAACTTAAATATTATTTAAATACTTAAATAATGTTGGTTGTAGTTCCAATCAACCTAATATAGACTTACTGGTAGTCTTCTAGGCTGAGCTAGTTCCTTTCGTTTGTTGCGGACAGGAAAATGCACTTTTTTTGCAACTGCTGGTTCAATCAGACGCCAGAAGGCCATCAGATGGTTATATGTAGGAAACCTGCAGAGAGGAAGTTATATTAGTCTATAATCCAGATAAACATGGTACATTTTCATTTTCATTTTCTTTTAATAGCGGCAAGGTCGATGTTTATTGAGCTGAATAAGAACATAATTACAAATCCAAGCCTTGGCTTATTAAAATTTAAAAAAATAATTCTAATAGGTTACCTTGTGTATAATCGAATTGCTTGGTCGGAATCTGCAAATCTAAGAATACCAAAACGCGCTGCTCGGGCTGAGTGCATAAGAGTCTCATTTTCTTCAAGAGGGTGACAATGATCATTATGGACCAAAGACACATCTGAATATCCCGGGACTCTGCAGTAGGAATGATCATCCGTTAATGTATTAATAACCGCTGGTCTGTCCGTCTCACTACTGGTTTCCTCATCAGGTTCTGTTTGACCATAGTCGTTCCAGTTAAAGAGGCTGGGGACTGCATGTTGTTTCAGTCTCCTCTGTGTCCCTTCACCTACATAGTCACTGTTCCTGAAATGAAAACTACACACCTTGGTGTAGGACGCGACTTTTAAGATCTCCCTCCTTATGTTAACAAGCCATTTTTTCCTGGAATCTTCATCTGCAGGGAATGAGTGGAAGCTCACAGAAGGCCAGAACCTCGAAGACACTAAACACTGAGGAACAGAACAATAATCATTCCTTTGTTGAGCTTTTGTTGTGTTTACCATTAAAGACATTTTTCTCTTTTTGCTCTGTGGGGATACAGGACTGACCACTTCCTCAACTCTGATCACTTGCATCGCTGTTATTGTCCGACCTTTCGACTCTATTTGCTATATAATAATAAACAAAACACGTAAAAGTAACAACTTAAATCACAAAGATGATATGTGATGAATGAAAGACTTAGGGATCTGCTGCAGTCAATTCACGCGTTCCTTAGAATAACATTACGAGCGATCGCCACAGGAAGTTGAATTGCCGCGGTTCACCGGAAGCGCATCACAGGATAGAACCGAGGAGGGTCTATAGAACTAGTCGATTAAAAAACATGCGAAGGAAGAGTGCAAGAGGCTCAACTTCCGGCTGCTTCCATCTTCTCTTAAAACCCGCTTCAATGAGTGTCTCACATTCGGTCAAATATCTTTTTTTTTAATTATTATTTAATTTAGACAAACGCCACAATATTCAAGCTGCTGATATCTGTATGAAACCTAGACACATCTTTAAATGAGTAAAACATGTTTTTGATTAGTAGATATTCGATACTTTATTGCATAAATTAGCCTCTGTGCGTATTATATATGGCCACCCTGCTAAATAACTAAAACGAATATCCATGAACATTTTAATTTCGGACAGTTGTATTTATGTGAGAGATGATTTCCCGCAGTACGCTCCGCCATGTTTGGTTTCGCCTTAAGCGGACGAGGGTTTCCGTAGACGAAACGGCGCGGTGAGCCATCTAGACATTTTAAACAAAACATATTTGGTAGTATTCGGTTGCTAGACAACGAGTTGGCCAATCACAGCAGTGTTTGGTCTTCTTGGTCGTGTTAGTCGGACTGGGACGTGATGACATGGAAGCTACCTGAGACCGGTGGCAAACGGGCCAATACATGACTGGTTATCACTTTAAGTAAGTAATTGAGGCATTGTGCCATGTTTTTGTACTCGAACGATGAATAGTAATAACATTAACGTTACTTGCTACGTTGACCAGTATTTAGCTAAGGTAGCTAGCCGTCTGGGTGGTTGTGGGAGTCAGTCAAAACAGGGCGTCCCATGTGATCCGATGATTTATGTGATGCTTTGTGTTAGAAATACATCATCATGGTGTTTTACCAAAAACATTATTATCACGACGTTTGTCTTTGTAGTGGCTAGATATTGGGCAACTAGAGCCACAGGTTTGTCTCATCGCCCACTGGCTCCATAGTCACGATTATCTCCATATGACGTTTCTCCTGAATATTATTATTATACTAATATTATTATATTAGACTGTAGTAAGGTGCACTATGTATTTTACTGGCCACAATCAATGTTACACAAAATACATAGGACATATTGTATACATAAGGCTAATTATTGTATCAGCTGTGCCTTGTGTTTACATTTAGGGCTTGTGTGCTCAAGATAATTAAAACTTCCATTATATTAATTAGTATTTTGATGAAAAAAAGAAAATAAGTTGCAATATGGTTTAATTTTAACAGATTAAAGGTTAACACTAGCTGACCAATTAGCCTAAATAAGCATATGACTTGTTAATCTTTCTGGCAAGGCTTACCATCTGTCTAGGAGAATGATTAATGCACCATTAAAAACCAACAGGTTCTGTTCAGCATGTTCCCCACGGCACTACAACCTATTCATTATTAAAATGTACAAGTCATTTCACAAAATACGCTTCATGGGAACAATATTTTGTTGTTAAATGTCTCATCTTCTGCTCTTACATCAGTAGTTTTTGTACAAGGGTAGAACACCTGTATTGGTTTATACTAAAATTTAACCATCTAGAGAAGTATATACTAAGTAAAAAGAAGAAGTGAAATTATTTTGGTCCTTTTCCAAACATGTGATTCTCCCTCTCTCTCTGCAGATAAATCACCGTTTGTCTTGGATTAAGCCATCGCTGACAATAAGAGCATTGTGAAACAAAAATGTTGGCCTAGTCCCAATTTGTAACCTCTTAAATGAGATTTTCTATTGCAATAGATCACGGGAAGTGAGTCTACATCATATCAGAAGATGCGGGCTGCATAAATGTGTATTTACCATTGAATTAGTTGCCTGTGATTAAGGATTTGGCCGTTCCTAATCAGCTCTCCTTCCCCTCCCCCGTTATTTGGGTTGCACCATGCTTCCGCGTGTCTAGTCCCGTCACTCCGTGTAATCCAGACAGTGTTGAATATACACGGCTAATCTGACCCTCTATTTCAGGAGCGGTCTGCGTAGGTAGGTCCTGTGAGCCGTGTATATCCTGCACATGTAGCTGCTGAGCCAGACACGTAGCCTGAAGGGCTCCTTGCAACAATGCCAGAGTCTTCGCTCCGTGAGTAAGATGGGAAGATTTTGAGATCTTTCACAGCAAACATGTCCATTCTACAAATGGACATGTTTGCTTGCGTGGTTGTATATAATTTTATTAACATGCTTGTGTGTGAATGAGGAATGTGTATGAGGCATGCTATTTAACAGTTAGTTAACAGTTGGCTATAGTACTTTGTTGACAGTTCAAATTGTTAAATCAGTTAGTGCGTCACAAATCTGGCCCCTGAGATGTCGACAACAAAGGGAAGCAAATGATTAATCCGTGGTCACACTGTATATATTTTTAATGCAATTTTGGCTTCATTGAGAGTGTCTGTGTTGCTGTCTGCATTGGTTTTAGTTAAAGTGAAACATTGCAGTGCTCTTGTGAGTAGGCTGTAACTTTAACTCATGCTCTGTATTGAGCCTTGTGTGTAAAGAAAAGGTTAAATTGACACACATGACAGATGAATGCTATTTATAGTTTTTCTGACCTTAATTCCACAAGTTAAAGTAATACTTTATTCTCAGAGATTGCAATGCTTGTGTGGCTTTTCTGTCCTTATTACATAATAACTACTTAGCTTAATTAACATAGTTTTATTAGTTGCCATTGATGAATGTGATCTTAAAAGAATGCTATTCTGTGTAGTATACTAACAAAGACCTAGAAATTTTACAAAGGCAATTTTCTTTGCACAGAAGTCAAGGACGTTCCCGGTGGCCCCTTCAAATGTAGGATGTCTCCCTTGAGGCATTTGAGCCAATCACCAGGCTTGTCCCGGCCAGGGCACACCCCCTACATACTCGGTGCCTTCTGCACCAAGGACAACGTACCACAATGTCTGTCATACGTCAATCAGGTTCGTAAACCCTAAATGTCCCTGTGGTACAGTAGTAGATTTAACATTTTACAGCGTACTGTGATACCACAGTACCACTGAAGACTGCTTTTCTGTGTTGCATGCAATACAGCATAAGTATTCATTCAGCACTAGTCTGCCACCAGAATATATACATATATTATAAGTATCCAAAACATTTCCAGTACTTCAACCTGCATTGCAGCCATAACTGGGGCTAAAACGGAAACACTAAAATGGCCCCCAAGCACCCATGCTGCATAAAACTAGAGATGGAAACACTGCATGGCAGCAGATCCTTTACCTAGCAAGGCAGCTGGATTTGCAAGATCACGCGAGATCATGCGAGAAAGAATCCATCTTGTCAGGCTTCAAGTTATGAGGCTTCAAGTGTTTTTTGTGAGAAAAGTGCCTGCCCTTTTCCAAACAGTTTCCAAGGACGACTTCTCAGATGGCTCTGTGTAACAAACCATCTGGTGCTTCAGGTTAGCAGATCCTAGCTGATCCGATCCTTCCTTTGCCGTCTTCTTTTGTAATTGGCTTCACAGGAGGTCTCTTCTCTTGGCCTCCCACCGGTTTGGACCGAGCCCGGCAGGAGCTCAGAGCTTAATGTGGTGGCCGTGCTCAATAGCATGTATGACCTGATTCAGCTACACCGCAGGTGCCTCCGTACCTTGGAGGACATGGAAGCGGAGCATCTCAGGTCAAGCAGCAACGTGGACTTCCTGCAGCTCAGCAACACTCGGCTAAAGGTAACGCTTCCTCGCTACTCCTCCACTGCAATGACACAACAAACCGTGTACGTGCAAGTTAGCCGCACTTCCCTCTAAAATGCAAGTTCTAATGTTTAGAACGTTATGTTTAGAATGGCCATAACAGAACCCAAAAGAGGGATGGCTGTGGAACCGAGACAATGCTACTATGCAATGAAGCTTCATAATTTGTCAAAGCTCATAATTACTTTAAATTAAGTTGACGTTAAGATATGAAATCATACTGGGTTATGCTAATTACTGCCAAACACATCAGGCAGTGAGATTATATTTTCGTCTCTGTGTTTATGTCATTGTGTTTTGTTTTTTTTTTAGGATCAACTGGAACTTTGTAAAAGGGAAAACACCGGGGTTCTTGAGAGAGAACGTCAGCTACAGCTGAAAGTCAAGAGCTTGCAGAACTGCCTGAAAACCGAAAAAGAAGAGGTAAAGAGGCTTGTGTTGTTTGGCACTGCCTGGTGAATACCGGCTTAGATCAAATCACAGATCAAATCAGATTTTAGAATAATAGACGCAACAATTTCAACATTAATGCCTTGGCTTTGTTGCTTCCAGGTGCAAAAACTTCAGAACATAATCGCGAGTCGGGCCAGTCAGTATAACCATGACATGAAGAGGAAGGAAAGGGAATTCAACAAACTCAAAGAGCGCTTGAATCAGCTCCTGGTCGACAAAAAGGAGAAGAAACAAGGTTAGATGGAGGAGAAATGTCTTGTTCTCTATGCTGGCATAACTGTACTTTAACCCTGTGTAACTACAACACTATATACAAGATGATTTTTGGTTTATTTACTGTTGCCAAGTTATTCTCTGCTCTCTTATCATTTTGCTTTCAGCTATTGAAGTATTAAATTACATTGGAAGAGCTGATGGGAAAAGGAGCCTTTGGAAAACTGGAAAGACGGAGTCCAAGTAAGTATGTTGTTGTGTGTTTTAACGGACTTGTTGTATTTAGTTTAAACAGAAGTCCCTCAATAAAGTAATAATAAATAATAATAATAATAATAATAATAATAATAATGACAATAATAATAATAAAAATAAATAAATAAAATAAAATAAAGTCCTTCTGAATGAGAGATGTACTGCTAGACAAGGCAGTATGTATTTATACATCATGAATGTCTTCCTGGTCTTCAGGCATGAGGGCGACATGTACAGAACGTTACTGAGCGACTACGACGGCCGGCAGAAGGAGCTTGTCCTGGAGAACGCAGAGCTGAGGAAAGTGTTGCAGCAGATGAAGAGAGACATGGTGTCCATTCTGAGTCCAAAGAAACATGAAGACGCTACAATACTGGTTAGACTGGTGCTTTCACTCCGCTTCCCATTGTGCTGTGCTCTACCTTATATTTCATATAGGAAGACATTGCTCTCAGCTCAAATCCCAAAGTAACTGATACCCCAAGCTGAAGTACTGAACTTCTAAATAGAGCTTATTCACCTACTTTAGTTTGAATATTAACATCTTGACATATGAAGATAAGGACCTCTGTTACCTCTGTAACATCATTGGCAGGAGGATCCCAGAATTCACTAACTACTTTATTGCTTCATAATCCAAATTAAATGATCCTAAAAATGATGTTTGCTTATCTGCATAAGTGGCTGGTACAGTAGACAAACTTGACCCCACTGTAAAACAATTAGCGATTTAATCTGCCAGTCTGTCTGATGAGCCAACAGTATAACTTACTGATAGAAGTTGTCATTGTCCCAGCAGGCTGACTCAGAGGAGGAGGAGGAGGAGGAGCAGGAAGTGTTTGGGTCCAGTAAGGACAGCGTAGAGCTGTCCTGCGTACACGCCCGAGAGAAGCTGACCAATAGCATTCGCCTACAGTGGCGAAGACTCAAGAGCCACGTGGAGAGACTGGACAGCCAAGGTAGTCTTCTTTACACGGTCAGCGTTTGACCTTAAACACTGCAGGATTACAGGTTTCTTTTTGGATGCTAAACTCCCGTTCATCTCTAATGGGAGTATACTGTTTTCCACAGTTATCAGTACAGCTCTCAGGAGTACAGCTTGTCTTAGATCTTGGCCTCAATAGCACTCAAGCATGCTCATATAATGGGCCATGAAGCCATTTAAGATACGTTAAGATACTGAGGACTTTAATTGATTCAACACATACTTGTCAGTCATGAATCAGCAGAGACCTCTACTGGTCACTCCAGGAAAAGCAGTTTATATCTCCTTAGACCAGACAACATTGTTTCATCATTAGATTTCATAGTTCATACTGTTATTATGGATTGTGGGTTTTTAAACGGATCTGCGCAAAACGCTCATCAACATCACCAGGGTGAACCTAATAATAATAATGTTTGTTTCCATGACGGTTGTTCAGCATCTTTAGCACAGATGGGCGAGAGGACCAACTCGGAGGCCGTTCCTCGAGAGGCTCACGAGCAGGAGATGGAGAGGCTGAAACTGGAGATTCAACAGTGCAAAGACTTTATTCACACGCAACAACAGCTGCTGCAGGTACGGCTGTAATTTAAGGGCTGAGAACCGTTGAATTAGGTAAATACATTTTTTTTTTTTTTTTTAAAAAGGTGACACCTTTCAGAATATACCTGCACTCGGCGCTGACCAGATCTAGGACGTCGACGTAGAAAGCGGTTTTTACGAATGCTAGTTGAACGGCGACATGTGTTCCCCATCTGGTCTTGCAGCAACAGCTGAGCGGTCCCTGCGACGAGGAGACGGCTTCCCTGCTAAACGACTGCTACATGCTGGAAGAAAAGGAGCGCCTCAAGGAGGAGTGGAAGACCCTCGAGGAACAGAGAAAGAACTTCGAGAAGGAGAGGAGGACCTTCACTGAGGCGGCCATAAGACTGAGCCATGAGGTGTGTTGGTTTTTTTAGTTTGTTTTTTTAATATAAACTGAATTGATATCGAATTGAAAGTTGAACTTAACAAATACTTTGGGTCAAACTAGCTCTTTGATCATCTCACTGGGTTCCCACTCTAAATCAAATGTCAAATTCCCTGACTTTCACTGACTTTCACTGACTAAAACTATAACTGTCTAAATAAATAACATTGTAGTCTATTTCATGTGGTGATTGGCTGTAAGATAATGTGTGTCTTTTTAAATTGCAGAGGAAGGCCTTTGAAGAGGATCGTGCAACATGGCTCAAACACCAGTTTTTAAACTTGACTCCATTTGCAGAGCAAAAGAAACCCCAGATGTCAAAGTCGAAAAGTGCCTTTTCAGTGTGTGAGTAACAACCTTTTCAGAAATCAGAGATAAATCCAATATACTTGCATGTAACTACTAGTACTTTTATAAATATCAGAATTTTGATTGGTTGTTGAATGATAGGTGATCAATAGACCTGTCAGTAGTGCGTGACAAGTATTTTACATGCACTGAAACCTGGTCTAATTTCTTTTACAGCTGAGCCAGAGGACAGTGAAGTGTCATCTCACTCCCAAAAGACCCTCTCTACACCCAGATGTCCCTCCGTCAAAACACCTTCCACAGCCGAGCTTCACCGCTCACTGTGTCTTACCCCACAACAGAGGTATCTAGAATTACACACCTGTCTACAGTACAAGAGTCTTGAAATATTAACAAAATACATTGTGAATATACTGTATGTAGCAAATGCTTGATGGTTTTGTAAATTGTGCCTTCCAGCCCGAACACAACCAAACCAAAGAGAAAGGATTCATGCACGCAAGAATCAAGTGTGTTTCATAACGGTGATGTTCCAGACCAGTGGAACGGTGATGTTCCAGACCAGTACTCCCAGTGGAACGGTGGAGAAGACCACAGTGATCATACGCTTAACGGGGAACGCAGTGGATCCATGTAAAGCCATCAAATTCGATCACCGGGATCATGACAATCTCTACTCTTGAAACAAGAAATGCCGTGTGCAGTATTGGGGAAGTACAGCTTAATGGGAAATGCCAAACATCTGAAGATTCCTTGTAAAAATGATCTAAATGTTATCAGTAATGGAAGCAAAAAAAAGAGTTCAGGCGAGTCCCCGGTGTTGTGTTTTTATTTGTGTAATTTATTTCGTACTTTTTTTACTTAAGTAATTTTAGATTTTGCGATGAGTGTGTTTGGATTTATTTATTTATGTTACTAAAAATGCTGTTTTGCAACTATATCTTATTATATTAAAAACTATCTTTTTCTTTTGTCATAGTAGCAACATACTCAGCAATGCATATGGAAACACTTGGTGAGATATGATTAAGTATTTATTCCATTGTTACCTGGCAACTAGATTATTGCTGTGTCATATTAGTTGCTCAACAAGTTGCCCTCTGTATCACTGTTTGAGTAATGTCAGTACATGTTGTGACTGGAACAATGCTTTAGTATGTAGAGTGAAATGTTGCTGCTACACTACTACAACGCAATAAGAAATGATAATATAGTTTCTAGAAATGACCATAGAATTGTGATGACAAACCATGTTTATTTTCTATGAATTGTTACTGTAATGGTAACTACACACAGTTGTAGGTGACACTAGTCAGACTAAGGTGCTGTGTGACTTTATTGTTACAATGTAAGGAGGAGAAAGGAGGTGGGACTTAATACAAACTCTATAATATGTAGCAAAATCTAATATTTACATTAAACTACATTCATTTAAATAGGTGAATTCATATTCAACATGTTTCTTATTCCTGTTATTGTAATTATAAAGTGGTTTTCTATTGACAGGTGGCAATAATTATTGCGTTGGAATAATGAAATAATGTGATTGACACAGTTTGGATGGATGTAGGCTAACATTATCCAGGCTGCAATATACTCCAGCTCTAGACACACACGCTATTGCTGCATGCTCTAAAGCACCTGCCACTGCTGTGGGATGGAAGGTTGTTGATGAGAATTTCTATTCAATTAAAGAGGCTGAATGGGATCTTGACGAATACGTCTATGAACTGAATCCTAGTTTGACCTCATTCTGCAATGGCGTTGTTTCTAGTTTACCAGCACAAGATTTAGGTAACCATTTGCCTGAGCTGTTGGCTCGTGTGAGCAGTGTTGCCAACTCTTTTCCAATTAAAGTAACAACACTGGCTCCAAAAGTCGATAAAAGTCGGCAGATGATGTCGCTCAATCATTTGCATAAAGCTTAGTGCTTGTGTCAGTTGCAGCGAGGGAGAGATCACCTCTGTGAAGTTCTGTGACAATGCAATTTCCTAAACAGCTCTATAAAAATAAATCTTGAGTGACTGATTGATGTCTCTATGTGTGTCTTTATTGGGGTTGCAGGGCGGGCCCACGTCAGTCCGTTGACTCCACATACTGACAGCAAGCAATCACAATGTGTCACAACTAACTGTTGTTTAATGGCCAATATCACTAAACTGTGTCCCAATTCTGGGGCCAGGTCCTTTGAAGGCAGCATTTCAAGACCGAATGTGTCATAGTGGGCGTGAAGGCTGTCCTGTTTCAGAGGCTCCTCTAAATGCCACCTAAAAATGCAGCCTTCCTTTGCCATATTTTTGAGGATACAACTGGTGTATCCTTCATGGTCTTCAGTATCTCAAAATGCATTGCACACTGGTCACCTCAGGTTGTCTTTTCTATCAAGATGGCGGCAGAAGGTGAAGAATTTACATTTAAAGGAATCATATTTTGCTCATTTCCACCTCTTTATGTTTATCCTGGGACTCCATTAGGGTTAGGGTTAGGGTTAGCATGATTCATACTTCAAAAAAATCCTTATTTATTTTATACTGGCCCTTTATGCAGCCTCTGTCTGAAAACCGTATTAGCTCCTGTCTCTTTAAGGCCCCCCTTCCTATAAGCCCACTTTCTTCTGATTGGCCAACATCCTCTTGCCGGTGTGGAGGTTCGGAAAGCAAACTGTAAACATACATACAGGTAATATATCATTTCTTGTTCTTGATTGGAAATGATAACCTCTCAAATCCAACTGTATATGTTCAAACCCGAATCTGAACCGGAATATGAGAGTGGACAGCATGAACATCCGCAGCAACAAAGATTACAGCAGGACGTCTCTGTTTGGTGTGAAAAATGTGCTAAAATGCTGACTGAAATGGAAAATGTCTGCTGTCAGGAAATAACAAAGGTAACATAACTACTAAAATGTTATTCTGCTGTCGCCAAACGACTGTATATCTCCCTGCACTGTCGGTTATAGCAAAAATAACCTCTCTCAATCATCACTTATTACCCACAGAGTCTCTGCCTGTATTTTCTTATTTTGCTGTGTTCGGGATGTTTCTGGGTGTCAACTTTGGGGCCAACTTTGATTGTTGTGTTTACAAACTGCAACCGACAAATCCTACTCATTCTGCCTTTAATAAAATGTTCATTTTGTCACTCTTTAGTCAACAAACATGTGTCAAATGATTCCACTCAAGCCATTGTTATTAATTTCACTGGGTTTTATTTTAGTTTTCTTCAGGCTTGAAATAATCGTCAGACAAAATATTTTGGAATGCAGCTTGAAATTTATTTAAAATTGCATTACAACAATTTAGTATAGTTGCCTGAAATGACAAATAATTTAACTCAATGTGACAAGAAGGCACAAAATTAAGCACACTGAGCGGTGCAGCTGCAAGCCACATGGGCTTCTGTTGTTTCTCTCAGATCCACGCTCTTATCATA
>OMKK01000153.1:0-15626 GCA_900302305.1 Polymixia japonica | reverse complement strand
ACGGTGCCAAACTCCCCGCCACTCCCCCACGATACGGTACACTCCTGTACTTTGCTGGACCAGTGCTTCTTCTTTTTCAGTGTTTTGGACATTATTGATGCCGCTCGTAAACCTGGAAAGAAGTCTAAGAATGAGTGTATTTAATGCAAAGACGAATTTCTTATCCCGAGACGCAATGGCGCACAGTACAAATCATTGCAGACGATGAAGTTGAGCTGAAGCAATCTGCTTTCCCGTGTTGTATTCCATCGGACAGAAAGCGGCCCATTCAAAACAAAGCGCTTTTCTTGATGAGTAATCCTTCCATTGAATTATTCAAGCATCACCTGTCTGTAACTGGGATGAAAGACCTGCGTCAGCGCCGTCGCATAGAGGGAGACGGGATCGCTGTGATGCTGATGTGTCTAATTCCCACACCAGTCCGCGCGTCGTGATGCGTAATATACAGTAGCGTCCCCTTTCCAAAGTAGTACAGGCTGGACTACTTTACAGAGCACCAACCCCGATGCCACAAAACAGGACGGAATACCGCGGACAGGCATGTATGCGCATCAGAAAGCCCGTCAGTTCTGAAAGCGCGGAGCACTTCACTTACAGTAACACTGCTGCCTTTTTTTACTAGCCGTTTTGATAACACTGACAGAAAAAAAAGCATCGACGAATACCGAATCACTCCAAAACGGCAAAACTTGGGCTTTAATTAAAAAAAAGTAAAACAACTGTTGCGTAAATGTATATTCAGTAGCAGTTCTTCCCCCCCGAGAGCAAGGTATCTAGACAACTTTACTCAGCGCACCTGTTCTGCCCTCCTCCGAGGTGACATCAGCAAGGCATTCCTTGGAAACGGGAAAACATACCTGGCTCTATTGCTAACAGGATAGCTGACTGGTTACAATAGTAACGACTTGCTCCTTGTTCTTCAACAAGCCCGCTCAATGCGCACTGTGTCTGTGACGCGCCGTGCGGTCACGTCCAGGTTTTCAGAGGTGCAGTGAGTTATTCTCTAAAAACTACGCAGCAGCATGCCAGGACGGTGATACGATTAGACAATACTCAATAATAACTTTTTGATAATTTTCCGTGTTGATTTCCTGATTGCAGTGGTTTCTCTCCAATCGGAGGTTGGGACGGTGCTAAAACGTCGCCATTAAGCCAATGGCGAAGCGTGTGGGCGGGTCTTCTATGATAATCTATTCAGTGGAAGTGCTTGCTTTAGTTTCCTTGGCGTGTCAGCCAGGCGGAGTTCCCACGTTGTGCGCGTCTTTATGTGTAAAGTGCTCACTCTGGTGGTTTGCCCTAACGAAATTAATAGAGCGAAGTAATGTTTTGAGACCTAAATATTCTAGTTGTGCTTGGCCTAAAACGTCTAGATTAAAGTATTGATAGTGTTCATATAATTTACCTAACAAAAATATATGAAATTATATTATATTATGGCTGCAACCTGCTAATAACACTTTTATCATATAGACATACGTCTATAAAACGCGTTTGGGAAATTATAAGCCATCCTACACAAAGTTGCTATTCCATAAGGACCCCCAATGATTTACATACAGGCTATTCTTTGCGCAATTACGCCACCTTGTGGTCGTACATCCAGGGGCTGCGAGTACTATATGCAACAAACAGCATCATGTAAAATCCAAAGTGCTTCCAAAACGCACGCCTGGCCTGCTTCCCCTTTTTGTGATTGTATATAGATTCATTAGTTCTGTCAGGTTTTTGGTTTAACCTCTTTTCTATTATAAAGCGACGGGTATGGAAAATGCATCTGTTGTTGCAGTAATTTCTGGCTCCTTGTTAATAATTAACATTTAGTGAACTTTCCCAGTCACCTCTATGGTCATCGCCCTTGCAGGCAGGACATCGACAACAGATTAGAACTGTTTTCAGTTGCACATAACGACTTTTTTGTTTACTGTCCAATCGCTAGATAATTAGAGTTTTTACTTTATAAGGCAGGAATTCTGTGGTCATTGGAACATTATCGAGCCAGTTTTCAGGTAGGATTATCAATTTTTGGTTTTTACAACACTGTAACACTTAGGATAGCTGTGTCTTGCAAATGTTTTATTGCATGGCTGTGAACTGATTGCATAGTGTTTAATGTTTTGATCTACATAAGGATTATCGTCGACATTGCAATAATTGAATCCACTGATTTGATCTATAACCTCTTTCAGATGTGAGAAATGTCAGGTAGCAGCTGTCCCCCATGGATGTGCAGGCAACATGTAGCAATAGCTCTTCAGGCCAAATTTGCTGTGAGTTTGACATATTAAATAACATAAAATAGATAATAAATAATGAATGTATTGCATTGCATATGGCAAATTTGTATTTTTTCTTAACTGTACAAATTAATAGATGTGATATAATGATATTCCCCTATTTCCTCTTGTATATCCTGTCTAATTGTTATTTGGCAGAGTTTAGATGAGTTAGGGATGTAGACTTTCAAACTATTTTTCTTCCTTCGCTTGTCGTTTAGATGAAGAGGCATCAGGTCCACTTGCTTTGATTATCATCCCTTCACTGTTGGCTCTCAGCACGGTGGTAGTGGTGGCTCTGATTTTCTGCAGTATCCTCTTAAATAGACGAAGGAACTCTGCCCCAGTCCAATACACAAATGGTATGAACTGAAATGACAAGTTTCGTGTGAAACAGGAAAACGCTATGAAAATAAGATGGAAGGATTTGCTTTTATGTCAGTGCTTGAAGTCAGATTTCTTTATTTTTTTGGGAGTGGAGGTTGTTTTGTTAAACCTATGCTAAACTCCTCCCTCTAGTAATGTCAGGTGATCACTTTTCTCTGGCATGGAATAAACCTTCACAGACTATTTCTTTTTATCAGGCCAACACTCTGTACCCCTGAGTGCAGCATCTAGGATCCTGCCGGGGGTCCAGGAGGCTCTGCGTCAGTGGGAGATCCCTGGAGAGTGTGTTCTAGAGGGAGTTGAGTTCTGGCACACAGGCCGCTATGGCCCCATCTGTAATGGCCTGCTGAGGAAAGATGGAATCTCCACTGCTGTGGTGGTAAAATCACTCCGAGGTTAGGATTTTGGTGGAATTTTGGTGACCTTATCAGGTCATGTCGTCAGGGCGTTCAGGTTGACGGTCAAGGTCATTGGGGGTAATTATTTTGAGTGAATTGATCATTTCTATTTTCAAAAGGGGGGATATACTTAATAGTTAATAAAATGTAAGTTAATGTGTCCTCCTTCATCTTAGATAGTTTAACTGTAATTAAACTGTAAACTGTTTCTTATTGTGTAGAGACTGTTCTGATCTTCTGTGCCTATTGTAACTATACTCGTATAGATGCTCCAAACCATCCTGAAGCTAAGGAGTTTGTGGAGTGGATCCTGTTCCACACCGTGGTGTGTAAAAATGACAAGGTGGTGCGGATGTTGTACTGTCAGACCAGCCATCTGCCTATGTACCTGGTCTTGGAGGCCTACAGCCCAGGAAACCTGCTGCACTTCCTCTGGACACTCAGAAGTGTAACGGTACGGCAGAGAGTCTGAGACTTTATAAAGCTAGAGAAGGTCAGGCAATATCCAGTCCCTGAATTCAATCAACGAATTAAAGAGGGGTTGATTGTTTCCTCCAGAGGGACTCAGACGATCAGGATCTATCGCAGCACTTCTCCGAGAGGTCAGTGTTTCTGGTGGCGAAGCAGGTGGCAGCGGGCCTGGTGAGTCACTAGACTAGGGCGGACTAAAAGGAGCTCACATTAATTGCATACTGTACCACAGTTGATAATTTCGTTTGTTTCTTTCTACCTCAGGACTATCTGATGTCAGAGCACAGGCTGGTGCACGGTGATGTCGCTGCCAGGAGCATCCTGATTGGCCCCGGCCTCTCCGCCAGGGTGTCCGGGCTGGGAGTGGCGTTTGCGGGACGTCAGAAAGATTTGGCAGCAAGGCAGAGGGTAGTGGAGGTACCTCTTAAATGGCAGGCTCCAGAGAGGATTATGAAGCAGCCCACCATAGACAGGAGCGATGTGTGAGTACAGTGTTATGGCTAACAAAGTTAGCATACATACAGTACCCAACGTACATCCATATGTGTTTGCATTCATCTTAATCTATTTGTATTATTTTTGCATATATGCCCATAATACACATACCTTTCATGTAATCAATCTTTGTAAATGGTGACATTGAGTTGCTTCATTTACTTACACATGTTTTTCTTCCTAGATGGTCATTTGGAATCTTATTATATGAATTGATCACCTTAGGTATTGTACCATTTTCTAATAATCATAAGTATTTATCATAATCAACAGTATTTCATGGTCAAATATTCAATTAATTTGCTATTTAATCCATCCTTTTATGTATGTGTTTATTTATCATTTTCATCTCAGGTAATGTAATGTACTGGATTTTAATATCTATAAGTATGAGTATTTAACCATGACCTATTTAATACTTTGCCAGTAAAGCCAACTTTGTTTGTTTTTTAACAAAGTCACATTTACATTGTTTTTTAAATCTTAGGCTCTCCTCCATATCCCGAGCTGGAGCCTCTGTCTGTGTTTCCACAACTGCAACGATCCTACCGAATGAAGAGACCAGAGAACTGTGGAGGACCCCTGTGAGTGAATCTGAAAGCCATACACGGGAAGGCACCGTCTACTTGGCAACTCGGCCTGGCAAATCAGCTTGTGCCGATTTGAATCGAACGTCCATTCTAAAAATCAGCGTCATGTTCAACATTCTCGTCATGTTTTTGTTCAAACAACATTTTTTAACCACCTTTTTGGGATTAACACTAACATGTTTTCCATTTCTCCTATGAACTTAGGTATGACGTGATGAGGTACTGTTGGATGTGGAGTTTCAAGGACCGGCCTACTTTCTCGGCCATCATAAAGCTGTTTGAGTCTTACATGTACCTAGCGGCTACTAAAGCCCTTCGCAACCCTGAGGCCATAGACATCATTGAGTACAAAAAGAGTGCGGGACTACTCCCATAAACAAATACCTACCAAGAGGCAAACATGTCCATAGGTAGATCTAGAAATGTATTTGTTTGTCAGTGTCTACTGTCAGACATTCAAGGGTACTCCTTAACGGTACTGTTACCAAGCTACAATTAAATTGTGTGGATAGGCAGGTTATGGTGTATATAGTAGTTCAATATATTAACTTAAAAAACAAAGACTCAAGCACTACATTGGGAAGGTAGCACTATTTTTACACTCTTACACATTGATGATGCTGTGTTTTCAAAAACATTGGAAGCAAGGAATTTCATTATCTCTTTTTATTGTCAAAAATTTACAGAATTAAAAATACAGATCTTCATGAGACCAGTTTTGTTTTATCATCAGGTAAAGGAATTTATTTTTTCCTAAAATGCTCTTGGCATGCATACATTATTGTGACCTTGCGGTTTGAAAGACAGAACATCCACACAGGAAAGCTGAAAGCACTGTGACTGTATGAAAATGAAAATGTGTCTTTAGTCTTTACTTTAGATGATGTTGATGTTCTTCACATTAGTTATCATAAACTAAACGAAAACAACAATTTATCAGTAACTTTGAACTAGCCTCTGAATTGCCAGCCATGACCTTTATGTCATCACTGTTGAAATCAATGGTAGCAACACAATGTCCTCTGTGTTGCATCTTTAAACCCTCTTACAAGGATGGTACAGTAGTCTCAGACTGAATGAAATGTATCAAAATATAAATACAGTCAGTCGTTCATGGGTATGAGAGCAGACATTTAACTGTTACTCTGTACGTTTGCCGTTATCACGCCTCTGATCAAGAGTAAAGACATCACCGGAAAACAAAAAATTTGTACAATGTAGAATCTTGGCAGAGAGACACGCGAAGAGCAGTGTCATGCCAAAAAAGGTGTCTTTGCTAAAAAGACTGGTCTACAACAAATGAATGTCTGTCAGACTAAATACTGGTCATGTTTAAAAGTAAAACTGCAAAGCCTCTTAAAACAGAGGCAAATATGTACAATTACCCAATGAAACCAGAAGTAAAAGAAATATGGAAACTTACATATCACTTCTTGGACAGGATTGTTAACTTGGTACAGGTATGAGCTGAAAATCGGATAATTCTTTTTTTCAAGTTTATACAAATTGCAGTTGGGGTGTATTCACTATTATCAATTTGAAATTTAAACTGAAACTGCAATTCTCATAATAATGATAGAGACTTAATTCTCAATCATTTCTTTGTAAGATGGATATAGCCACCCCTTTATGGCAAAACTGTTTGAATTTTGGAAAAAAATGACTTCCTGAATTCTAAATTAAATTGAAGCCCTCATACCCTAATACAAACATTGACAATGACTAAAGTCAGTAACACAAGGATTTAAGGATAGCACTGGAATTTCAAATGTCTAAGTTTCTGAGTAAAGTTTGTAAGATTACAGATTATGAGATCCTACCAAGATAACACTTTTCAAAAACATCATTAAGTTATGCTCAACAATGTGAAACAAACATGATGTCCTCTGATGTTACAAATCAAACATTTTAAAACCAAAATATAGACCCAAATATATATAGTTATATATATATATACATACAGGGTTTCCCACAGGAAATTGGTTAGCAGAGGGGATAACAGAACCTGCGTGGTGATGGCGCATGGTATAGGCTAGCCTACGTCAGCTCTGGGGATGGGAAGCACATTTTAAACATGCAATCTATTCAATTACTTTCCACCTCTGGTAGTTTCACTTCTTATTACACAGAGATCATACAATACATTATCTTATTATGCTAATTGAAATTATTGGGCTTAATAATTTTTATTTCATACAATTTGATTTAATAAAAGTGGGTTGTTGTTTTTTTTTACATTAGTGGAGGGGGTCAGCAATTCAGCTGAGGTGCTCCCGTCTGCAATAGACAGCTAGGGGAAACCCTATATATATATCTTAAATAATTTCCTATAAAAAAATTATGAGAACCTTCTACTGTATAATGCTGTGCCCTCCTGACTGTTGTCATGTGTTTCCAGATGCTGAGATTCATAACATTGTAATAGATGTAAAATACTGTAGATTGGGTCACCACTGTTCTAGGGAGATTACACGTTTAAGATATACCCTCTGAAAATGTAGCCGGAGATGTTGGAACAAGCCATGCAACCCCCTGGCTTGAAAAACTACATAAAGGCCACAAAGCATTACTATAAATTAAGTCAGTGTCAAATGTTAATCCTTACCAACATTACCATTACTCAATCCAGTATTCTGTCATAGTTGTCACGTCAAAAATAAAGGTTAAATACAGCGAGTAGTCTCTTGTGGTTGGCAATCCTGTTTAGCTTGGATCTTCCATGGCAATAGGGGGCAGCAGCAGTCTGGAAGCGTCTAGTGAGCCTATCGGGAGTTTGAGGACGAGGCCACGACCCCCTCTACACTTTGCAGCTCCAAAGGGATGTCGGGAACAAAATGTAGGACACGGACCACAGCAGGTAGTATACACATGCAGGAGGGAATGAAGAGCAGAAGACCATGACGACTCCTGCAAAACAACAGCGAGGTTGAGTAGGTTAAGTATGAGTCGCCCCCTGCACCTTTTGAGTGACATCTCTTCATATGAAGCAACTTTAAAACTGAGCTGACACTGAATGTCTACATGCTAATATTTCATTTGCCAAAATATTCAAGCTTTTTCTGTTTGATAGAACATTTTTTAGCACGCACGCCCTCATAGGAGTTGATAACAGTTGTTATTGGGGGATACACTGTTACTGGGGAAACAACAGTATTCAGGCATTTTTTCTGGATCTAGTGATAATCAAAACTAGTGGAAGTCAGTGGTGGTTGCTACATGTTTCCAGACCAGTCAATATTGATGGCTGACCATTCATAAATCCCTAGAGAGATTAAAAAGTGACAATGTCCTAATAAAGTGAAATACTGTTTTGAGCATAACCATAGACCCCAAGGATTCTCTTGACATGAGGTCCAAGTGAGAAAAAGTGAATTTGCTCTGGATTTACAAAATGATCTTTACCTCCAGCGTAGACCGCCTTCTTCCAGGCCTGGGACTCCAGCACCCTGTCATGGGGGTAGAAGTTCTGGCTGATCATGAAGAGGATCATGGCCACCGCAGTGACCCGCAGCACAGCCATGTTACCTCCTGACAGCAGGGAGGCACTGGCCAGGATGGCTGAGGAGTAGATACAGGGCAGGCCACGGTACATAAACGGGATCCCTGTGGACCGCACATAAAAAAAGGTATAACACCAGCGAGACCTTTCAGACATCAAGTACAAGTTACATCGCCGACACGTAGCATGAGACGTACACGTTTGATGAAACGACACCCTGGGATCAGGGTGTACTTATATACAGTATATAATTGCATTTGTATATGAAACTACTTTCTTACCGCTTGAGAAAAAGCAGAGGCGAACAAACACGGACATGACATAACACATGCACAGCACGTTGTCCAACAAGTCAGGTGTTCTCAGGAGCAACGAGGTCGCAATCCCAAACGTGGTGAAATCAGCAAAATCATCCAGTTTGGCACCTGAGCAAAACATAAATAAGAATTTGCTTGGATACAGGATTTTGGTTCCTGTGAACCTGAAATAGAACAGAGTGGAATTAACAAGGTTAAGAGTTCACTGACTATTGATAAAAACCTTACTGAAAAATATGTAATGCTACAAGTACGCTGTTTTGGCTAGCAGTGACTGCTATCTGCTTTTCTAATGTGCGATAGTCAGGACTGTTGAAATTCTTCAAGAGTCAAGTGTGTCAACTCTCCCTTATGATGATCGCCTGCTCTTTTGACAAGTGACATTGCACACAAATGTGTGTGCGCACACCTGTGTGTGTGTGTGTGTGTGTGTGTGTCCCAGCGGGTGCACGTGCGAAAGTCTGCAGTGGAAATTCCACTGTCAGCCCAACAGGTCCACATTCTGTAAACAACATTCCCAAATGTCGTGGTCTCTTTATCCCCTCAGCAGCATGGAGCATGTTTTCAGCGGATGAGGATGAGGTGATTCTGACCACAGCTCAAACCAACGAGATGGAATTCCACAGCGCAGGGTCAACAATTTTAGCAATTTCAGATATGCAGAGAACCCAAAGCAACGGGATAAAATAGACAATTGGAGCATGATCCCATGGAATTAGGCTGCTTAATCAGAAAGTGATTGTTCAATTGACAAAAAAAATGGGAGGCACAACAACAACCACGTGCAAAGTCATGCAGAAAAACCCTGTCGGGACACAAAGCCCCTGAAATGTGCAGCTAACGACGCATTGTGAATGCACCTGGGAGCTATTTTGGGCTGCTGAGAAAATGTTGCAAGTGGGTTGGCCACGTTAAAAAGCTATTTGTGCCTTTTGATTTAGTGTGTATGATGTTTTGATCGTTCAAAAATGTGCCGGCGGTGGTACGTTTTGGATGTTTTCTGAGGGTGCAAGTTTGTTGAGGATGGGACCGCAAGGGGGATGTCAGGGCAAACCCGAGGCCTTCCGCTGTATATTCTGTAGATTTCTTCAGAAATCTTACAGAAAATACCATGCATTATGCAAGATGGAAAAAGACCTCTTTGGCAAAGTGCCAAATTTAGGAACTCTGTGGTTCATCGTGTTTTATTAATGTTTATGATTTTTCTACAGAATTTTAAAAAGAATTAAGATCATCCAATGTAATCAATGAAATGTTTTGCTTCATGAGTTAAAGCCCTGCCAATTACCCCAGTTGAAGTTTATCTCTGCCAAGAGCTACTAAAAGCACAACACTCCACTCACCCAGTGCAGAGCAGGCATCCAGTCGCCTGGCAACTGCTCCATCTGCCAAGTCCAGCAGGTAGCCAATCAGAACCAACCAGCATGCTAAATACTGGTGCCTGGGCACAACAGAATAAACTGTTAGGTTGAGTCATTTGATGATAACAAGCCATGTCAATGCACATTACTTCCACTTTGTGGAGCTATAGAAAAATGTTGAAACCAGCAATGTTTGGATTTCAACAATATGGAAACCTAAACAATTCTTAAATAGTTATCTTGATACTATAGCTCAATGGGTAGAGCATGGCAGACACTCTGCCAAGCGGTGGGGAGTTGATTCCCATTGGGACCACTCATGCTTTAAAAAAAAGTTGCTTTTGATAAAATCACCCACCAAACGGCATATGTTATGTTATGTAAGAGGGATGGTTGGTAAAACATTTTCCTTATGGCACCAAGTGATCTTTCTCCTCTTAGCCTACTGTAACACATCTGTTCATGACACCAATTGATTGTTATCTTTTGATGCACCAGAAAGGAAAGGCGCATTTTTTTCCCCTTTGAAATCCATTTAAATCCATTACAAACCTGGAAGGCAAACAGACTACACTGTGGTTGAGTTTAACTGCCACTAAAATCCAACACTAGTTAATTCCTGCCACTAAAATCCAACACTGTGTGTGTTCACTCACCCGTTTAGACTGCTGAGAATGGAGGCCATGCCCATGACCATGTTGGCCACCGACAGAGCATTCGCTGCATTTTTACGCGCAAACTCCTTGATCTGGAGTCCTGTGGCCTGCTCACTCAGAAAGAGCTTGTTGGTACGCTGGAAGAAACCTGAGACCACACAACAACAACAGTTAGTAGCAGTTTGTGTTATGCTGATAACCGCTGCTGTGGTCAAAGAAAAACTAGATCCCCAATATGATCTGATGATCATACTCAGGCTGCCCAATCAGGACGTAATGATTGGCCATTGGAAAAAAATCAGCCTTAGATGACTGTGTTTTCAAGAAAATAGCGTACAATATATTTTCAATTTTGTATATATCACATCCCAGTTTGCCATTAGGGTGAGAGAAAAAAGTGTAAAAATCTGAACGTAATTAAGCGGTTTTATGAAAACCAGTCATGATCTAATAATAATTATTTTTTATAGAATCTAGTGGAAATGGAAATGTATATTGCAATTTGTTGCATATCTTCTGTTTAATTTTCTTTGTTATACTGTATTTAAAACAAAATTTCACTACAAAATGGATTCCTCCAGCTTATAGAAAGAAGCATCACTTACCAAGCCGTTTGTTTATTGGATGGAGACCAACCTTACGATACATTATTCCATTTTTCAGAATGAAACACTAAAATGTAGGCATTTGTTACATTCATTTAATCAGGGATGTGAAATTAGGGAGTGTCTAAATACTTACTTTTTATTTAATTAGCTATAACTATACAGTAGACACCTGATACAAATTGCAACTGTCAAAAAAGAATTGTGGTAATTACATGCAGTTAACTTTTACATACAGATGCCCAAACATTTAAACTGTCTATAAAGAATGTAAAAAGAATACAGTATTTATACAGGATGCATATGAAATGTTAGCATTCAAATGTGGACTAATCAGGGGTCAACTGCAAACAAAGACTGTTGTATGGGACAAGCTGTGGGCATTTAGGGGACTATGACATGCACCATTTGAGTACCTGCAGTGATTGTGAGTTAAGACCTGCAGTATTGACACAAGGCTGAAAATCCATTAACCTGTTCTAATGAAACAGTGACCTGATGCAAGGACATGACAGCAGCACTCACATAACTGTTCAAATATATTAATAACACTTGATCTGCAGCCCAGCCCAAAATGGCACACTAGGGAGATTGTGATATAAAACTACAACTACAACTTTTCCTTGTTTTATTCGTGTAGATACTGAGTGTGAAAGCCGGGTGGTTTACGAGGACGTGTCTCTGGTTCATAATCAATAAACCAATATTAAAGTGGAAAACCACAGAAAAGGCTACGTAGGTCATCTTACTCAGCAAGTTGGAATGACTGCTGACACTGCCTCACTCCAGCCAGATCTGCTTTGGCCCCCGCAAAGCTGTGATGGTTTTTAATGAAGACAAACAAAGCAATCTTTGTTTCTCTCTGCCTCCTCTCTTGTGAGTTTAGGCTTCACACAGAAAGTTTTGTTTTTTTTTCTAAAGTCATAGTACCGCTTGTGACAATATGTGCAGTGAAAGATCTGTAAAAATTTAAATATTTTTAAATGTTGCAGGAGCAACCCTTCAAAAGCTCAGCCAATCTAACTTCTATGTGTGAAAATGGTTAAAGTCATGTTCCTACTATTATGCTTTTCACCCTGAACTTCCTGTGATTCCAAAGCCAGGCGAGTTCAAGAGACTCTTCATCTGAAAGAAAACAGTGTATGAGACACAGCAGAAAGCCAACAATAACTTATACTTTTACTTGACAGCATGCTTTTTATTTCTGATTTAGAACTTCTTCACAAATTACAACCTGGCATTTGAGTAACTATCTGAAATTATTTAATTGGGAAAACATTGTGTATCAATCAATGCAGATATATTCAGCATGATATCTGAAATTCATACTATTGCCAAGTTTAGCAAAGCTTTTTCAGAATATTCAGAATCCTAAAGGGACACTCATGCAGTTCGATGTGCCCCAGAAACTGTGGGGTACCAGATCTCATTGTCAACTAAATGTTACTCTAATGAGTTAATACAGTCTCAGTCACTAATAAACAGAGGACTGAAGCCAGAGCCAGACACATTGACATTTTCAAGCAGGTCTCTCTATTTCTGGATTGCTGCCTAATGAGTGCAAGGCATGAAAGCCCTTGTTATGTAACTATGCTGCTATGTTACCTGGTAACAGACTAAACGACTACAAGAAAAACAAGGAGAAATTTAACACCTGGGAAAATTTGGAGCATATATACTGGATAATCAATGGTCTGTGTTTTTTTTTGAGCCAATTCTATTTTGATGATATGAAACAACACAAATAAACATCAATGACATTTCAATCACATAGTGATCATAAAGCTGGACATCACTCTACACATTCATCTACAGGTAGATCTACAATATATACCAATATGTTAGAAGATACTGTCTTCAACTTTAGTAGTAATACAGTTACATATAGCTACAGTATATATTCATATCTGTGTACTGAACTAAAAAAGGTATTTCCATCTTCACAGATGGAAACAGGCCAGTTCTAAGTGGTGGTTTTGAGCTGTCCTTCACACATGCTGAAATCTAAACAATTGCGCTGTATATCTGTTTTGCCTTGATTGCAAAGGACTGACCAAATCCAAGCCATGTAAGACCTTTGTCTTTGACTGCCTTTCCTTGATTTTTTCCTTCTAAAGTGATCTTAATTTATTTGTCTAGGAGTGAGCTATGTAATGTTCATTAATATTTGCCCTAAATTACCAATTTGATCTTAACCCATACAGCACCTTGATAAATACAGTTTGCGCACTACCTTGCTGTTACTGTATATTGACATTGTGCGCATAATTAAACAACTATAAACATGTATCCTAGTATAGGCTATTTAGTCCAGACATAAAACACCTCAGAATGTGAAAGGCTATCTTACTGCCCAGTTTGATACAAACAAACCTACTCTGTAATCTCTGGCCACCATGTCAATGCAGGCATACAGTAATCCAGGTTATGACGTGAACAAAAAACAAGTACCTACCAGAGGAGGGAGTCAGCAGGATCATGATTTTCTCAGGGTCAGATCACAGCACAGCAGCTGAAATTGATATATGTATATACTGTATATCAACACATATTGACATCCATACATTACTTTATACATAATTATAAAGTATAGTACTCTGAATAGATTTTGACTATGCCATAGCACAAGGCAATACAATTGTGCCACTCCTATAAATATTTTCCCAATAAGACTAGGCCAAAATACACGAAAAAAACGTAAATCCCATTTCATGCTTGAAGCAATATAGCCAATCTGCATTGTATCAGTAAACGTTGACTATGTAGGCATATTGTCAATTTAATAGCGATTAGATTTTTTGGATATATTGATGCGCACTTCCCTCAGCGACAGCGAGCCATTTATTCTAGTGTCGACTCCTTCGTCCTATATAGCGGAGGTGACACGATACCACATCTCTCCATCCAAAACATGACAGACATAAGAATAATATCCAAGTGACCAAAACATACATTTGCGACTGTTAATTAGGTGGTCAATAGCATTTATTGAATAGACTTGAGTAAATGGCATAACTGCGTCACAACCAAAGGTGGGACTGATCCGTCATATTTACAAACTAGACGAATAATAGTACACAGAATAAATAATAGCCAGTATTTTAAAGATATAGCTACCACACGACTGAAGCCCATCTCATCTTACCTGAAACGACCTCCAACGATTACAGAATGAGTGTGCAAATCAAATGATGGAGACGCCTACTCGTGAACTTACAACATGAATTAATTTATCTTGTTTTGGGTCTGGTTAATTAGTCATATCTTTCAAAGCCACTGTATTGTCCGTAGCATCGCATTAAAATTTAGTTGTTCACCTGTCAAGATCATCTCAGTTTATTTTTCAGCGCGTCCCTTTTAAAGTCCAAGGATGGAATATTCCACCGGAAATGACGCACCCGTGCCGTCTAGTTATGCTACCAAAATGGCGATACTTATAAAACCCTGAAATATTTTGTTTAAGGGTACAATGTTGCTTGATTCATATTAATATTGTTTAGATGTAGAAAAATCACATGTTTAAAACGTTCGGTCTAATTATGCATGTTATGATTCATTAATCAATTTCAAAAAGGTTTATGGGGAGAATGTTGGTTTCTCAGCCAGAAAACCTTCACTTTAGTGATTGATAGTGTAGGCCTAAAGGTCTTTGTGTATTGTAGCATTATGCTGACAACTTTTATTGTCAGCTATCATACAATACGCTCAAAATACATACAAAAAGTAACATTTTAAATGAAATCTACAAAACAAATAATTTTAAACATTTCACATTAATGAGGGATAAAGGCATAACTGATTAATGACAGTACTACAGTCTATAATTGCTGTGTAGGATGGACCAGAGGTTTGACAAGTCATTCTTGCTTTTGTCATAAATCCCAAATCATAGAATCCTAATCTCGTGTTTAAGTCCCAGTGGAAAAAGCCGAGCCGTAGGTTGGTCACCACACGACTGTCACGACCAGATTCACGGAAGGACTCAGAACCAGACAGAGAGGCAGTAAGAGCAAGATCGCTCGCTTTATTAAACAAAGATGCAAAACAGGCAAGATAACTAAACTGAGACTGGGGGGAATAATCAAAACGGGGCGTCGTCGACAGTCCGAGTTCGGGGCAAAGCAGACAGGATGGTCGGGGACTAGCGGGGGGGTCAAAGTAGCCAGAGAGATGTCGTAACGAATAATCAAACCGAGATCGGGGCCACGAGCAGACAAAGAGAGAAACCAGGGACGAAGCAGAAGTCGGGGTCGGAGGCAGGCAGGTAGTCGTTTAGCCGGAAAACAGGTCAACTGGGGAACAAGGAAAACAGAGTTAGTCAACAGGACTAGTCACTACACGACAAGACAGTTCTTGGAATTCTTAGACACGGCCGAGAAGCGTACTGACGCAATCAATAAGTTTACGATCTGGCGCTGTAGCGTTGGCGTCTCCAGGTACATATAGTCCCATGATGACGATGGGTCTCAGGTGTGCTCGTCTCAGCAGCCAGCGGGTCCCGGACCGGATCGCGGACTGGAGTCCTCCCACATGCTGTCACCCATACACACACATACACAGGGCATAACACAGAG